>CATIWM010113722.1:0-35131 GCA_949671775.1 Mallotus repandus | reverse complement strand
CTTAATTAAGGTTGAATTGATGATAAGAACCCTAGCTTTTTAAATTGATTGATATTTGATTTTGATTTTTGAGTTTTAATTTGTTTATTTTAATTTACATTTAAAATATCTTTTGCGTTGTTTAAACAAACAAATACAATTAGTATAACAATAGTCAATTTGCAATCTCTGTGGGATCGATATTTAATTACTACTTGTACGAATTCGTATACTTGCGGACCACCATCACATGCATTCTTCAATGGCTAGCTTCAAGTCTGAAGGAGACATTCCTGAATGAGGTGCCTTAGTAGGATTCACATCTTCATTTTTTTTTAAAAGGCAACGAGATAAAGAACTCCAGATTCTTCCATAAAGGAGAAGAACATTTCTCCAAAAACTGAGTATGTGAGTCTGCACTACATTGTTGTAACAAAAACTCATGAATAAATTTAAAATTTATTGGGGATAGTGTTTGGTCTAGGGTAAGGATTGAAGGCTTGGTGGTAAAAGGTTGAAAGTATTTTTTAAATTTGAGTCCATTTAGAAAGATTTGCAAATCTTTTACCTTCCAATAGACGTTAAATCCAAGAACAATATCTTTACCAGGTAAAGGTGATCCAAGAACATTTGTCCATACATGACATCCTGGAAAGAATTGAATTTTTATGGGTTGTCTGGTTTTGTAGGTGGTTTTAAAAAGCTCTCTATTGGCAGCATAAAAATACTCTGAGTATTGCTTTTAATTTTCTTTTGGAAGAGCTTTTAGGTTAAGAATGGTTGTTCTGGCTCCAGTATCCATAAAGGCTATGAGTTTTATGGGTTTGGAGAAATTGGTTGGGTAAATTTGGATAGGGACTAATGGAACTGGGTGATCATCATGAGTTAATGTTATACCATTGTCAATGGAAAACTGTTGAGGGATAGGTAGTGCCTTGTCATCAGAATCAGAAGTGTCTGAATTTGTATCATGGTAAACTGCAAAAATACTCTCTGGTGAAGGCGCATCTTCTTCGAAAAAAAGGGATTCAAAATCAGCATTTTCCAGGTCAACTGTTGTTATCTGCTGGATAGGTTGAATCATCTTTTCAGCCTTCTTTGTTTTTGAAGGAAATTTTTTTGCAAAATGCCCTTTCTTTCCATAGATATAACATATGTCTGTCTTTTTCTTTCCTCGGTACTTTCTCTTCTTATAATACTTCCATTTCTTTATTTTTCCTTGCTTTCCTTTTCCTCGTAGCCTGTAGAAGTGGTGCTTCTTCTTTTTTCCTGAACGATCACAAACGTCCAAGACTTTATATTTGATCTGTAAATCAGGCCTTTCACAGGATAACTTCCCCAAAGGATTCTTCTTACTTCCTAGGTACAACTTAATAATCTTCCCCTATTCACAAAGCTAAATGTGAGCTTGAATTATGACTTGGTATAGATGCTCTAAAGGAACATCTCCAACTTGTTGGTTCATCTGTTGGAGAATAGTGAACATCCTGGCAGATAAGACTTCAGAAATAGACGCTACAAAAGCTTATTTTAGGTCAGGATTTGTCGTTCCTCCAAGCTGATAGAACTTTGTTGACATGTTCTGGAAATATTTATCCAGATCTTTCTTTTTTAAGGAACAACATCTCATCTAATAGAACTCCTTCCTAGCAATCTCCAAATCATCTTCCCATTTTCCTAGGAACTCATAATACAAGAGTCCAAAGAATTCTTCAACTGTCTGTACACCAACTAATTGAGCCTCTGTATACACATTGAATGTGGTATACCAGTTGGAAAGTTTTCCTACCATTTTGGCAAGGAATGTCTCGAGCACTTTTCTTAATTCAGCTCCTAGAAGAAGCATCTGACTGTTAATCCATGCCTTGAACTATAAGAATATGTTCCTGTATTGTGAAGGTGGAGCATCATCTAGAGTGAAATATCCTTCTACATTTGATGGTTTTGAATGACCATCAATATTTTGTGTCTCTGATTCACTCATATTTTCTGTTGGATCAGAGGGTTCTTTTATATTTGGAGGAGGTGCTCTCAATGTCTTTGTATCAGGCTTCAGATGGAAAGGAATTTCTCCTTCATCTTCTGATGAGGCTCCATCATTAGAATCAGTTACTTCAAATAAGTTAACTATAGAGAGATCATCTGCTACTGAATCAATTGTGAAACTTGGCATTGCATTTACTGCACATTTTTCCAAAATGAGGAAATTGGGTTCATCATCATCATTGAAGGCTTATCTGCTTCAATTGATTCAGTTAAAGAGGATGACAACTGTATCTTTTTTTAGGAAGTTTTCTTGGGCATTTCTAGCTGAGGAAAATGAGTTGTTTTTCCTTTCTTCTTGGTTGAATCTGTAGAAGGACTTGGTGGATTAAATCCTTGGAATCCAGGTGGGATATTCAAGGGAAAGGAAACAACAGAGAATAGTTGTTGGCTTGCATAGCTTGGCATAGGAGATGGATTGTACAAGAGTCCTGTTGGATCAGGAGAAAAGAGCTTAGATGTAGATTGTGACTGAGATTTTTTCCTTTTACTCAAATCATGTTCTAACTCATTGATATGAGCTTTTAGTTTCTGAATCTCAATCTCCTTCATTTGAATGCTAGTTAATGTGCCTTTGTTGCTGATTATTTACAATAATTCCTGGTGCTATATTTATGTCTACCTAATCAGCTTTGCATGAACAACTCTTATTTCTTTTTCAAAACTACAAAGCATGTTATCAGTCTGTTTTACCTATCTTGCCACATCATCAACTTTTTCTTTAATTTGTTTCAATTTTTGGTTTTAGGCATAAGCATTTTGAGTCTGCCAGTTCCAGGATTATTTCTGTAGGTGCAGTTCTTTTTGGCTTACCATTAGGGTCAACAACATTTGTATTTGGGATAAAAGGCTGGGAGTTCTTTTGGTTATAAACTTCTGGGATTAAATGAGGAAAGTCTGTGGGTTGAAACATATAAATTGCTGGAGCAATAGCTGATTGTATGGGTAATTTGGAAGGTAAAGCCAAAGGACTATGAGTTTCTTTCTTTACCTGTTTAAGGGCTTGTTTGTAACAGGGTAAAGGTGTAGGCTTTGGTTTTGATGGAGTGAAATGTGGTTTTAGCTTACCAGATTCAGGTGGAGTATTTGATGGTTTAGGTTTTTGGTACTAAGAAGGAGGAGAGTATGATACCATATAATCATACTTCCCAGAAGGTTGTCCTAAAGTGCTCACACTTAGGTCACCATCTTTATATCTTCTCTTAAACTCCTTTTCACTACATTTACTGGCAGGCTTCTTATCATTTGTCACATCATCCGATAGGCAACAATCATCACAATCACAAAGATCAAAGAAACAGTGACCATTATGCTTAAAAGCATAAATTGGTCTTCCATTAACATCAAAGTGGGTCACAGGCACTTTCTTTTCAGTCAGTGAAAAGAAAGGTAAAAGCATGAACTGAGTGTTGAAAACTGTCGGTGCTTTTTGTCTTTTTCTAAAAGTTATTTCAACAGTACCATTTGGCTTTTTGATAAAAACAGGATCAAAACTTTGGACTGGTTCTACTACTTTATGCAACTTTTCATAATTGGTGATCCATCTTTCTGGGAATAAACCTAACAATTCATCCCTAGAAATTTATTTTGGAATATGGACACATGTTGGAGCATTATGAGAATCTACCTTAACGAAAAGAGCATCATTATGAACCAATGGTAAGGATAAATTGATGGAATGATTCTGAAGTCTATAAACAATTTGGTTATTGCTATAGTTGTAGCAGTTTATTCAGCACCAAGGATTTGGATTTGGACTTTTAAAGCTGACAAAGCATGTGAATCTGACAAGGCTAGGTTATAATTTGGAAAGAAAGTGAAAAACACCGACCTAGCATTCAGAGAGGTTTCAACTATACCAATAACAACATGACAATACTATTTGTATCTAAAATCCAATAAAGTAATTCTTGAGAAAATTGGCAAACCTTGTCGACCATGGTAGGTAAGGCCCAACCTTATAGCTCCGAAGTGAATATAAGTATATCCTTGGCTAAGCCAAGTCTTTAGAAACTCAGGAGGAATTTCTAAGGTTACAAATTGTTCAGTCTGTGAGGCAGGAATAGGGTGCTGGTCAAAACTAGAGGTTTGGACATATTCTTTAATTGATGAAGAGGGTTTTCTTACAAGGGCTTTGAAGGAATATTTCTAGGTGGTTTGAGTTTTAGAAAAGGCATCATAAGGATTAAGAAGAGGGGCTTTGGA
This sequence comes from Mallotus repandus, assembly GCA_949671775.1. NCBI lineage: Eukaryota > Viridiplantae > Streptophyta > Magnoliopsida > Malpighiales > Euphorbiaceae > Mallotus > Mallotus repandus. The sequence continues at coordinate 30,904 of CATIWM010113722.1, read as the reverse complement.
TTCTTCTATCTTTTGATCTTCAGGAAGATAGGTGAATTCATAAAGATAGTTGGTTTTATTTGCAGTGGATTATTTTACAAGGGGTGATATAGTTACAAAGGTTGATTTAGTAGGAACATATTTATAATCATAAATAATTGATGGGTTTGAGCTGGATAAAGAAGATTCAGACATGGAAATAAGTAGTTCTTTCTCCTTAGGCAACCTCCAAGAATAATAATCTGTTCCCTTTGAACAAACATTAGGCTCTAATACCATTTTACCAATTTCATTAAGATTATAAGTTTGATTGTGTGGTTCCTGATTGAACGTAAAAAGAGAAGACTTAATTGGCCGGAAATTGGTTGTTGTGTGTTATAAGTACGACTTATTCTAGTCCATGATATGTTCATTCTTAGATTACACTATTAAGCTTATAATTTTAATGGAGCTTTGAAAAAAGGTTGAAATATAGTCTTCAAAATTTTTTTTTGAAGAGAAATATAGTCTTCAATAATGTAATTAATACATTGCAATGATTAGAAATGATATGTTCTATTTTTCTTTTTTGGGTCGTGGGGAGGGGGAAGGGGGATTCGAACCCTTCCTTAAAGGTGCCTTGCCTCATGGATGAACCAACACATCCCTAGGTGGATAGGCGACATGTTTTAAATTCAAACCAAAATAATTTTTTGGTTTGAATATTGATTTTTCTATTACAATATAACTAATGTTATGTTGTGAAATTTTTTTGTGCAATTAGCTCATGATTTTCTTATAAAATTATTAATTTAAAATTATATAAAAATTGCATTTTTTAATTACCCTTAAGATATTTAATTTAAAATATATATATCTAAATCTCACTAAAAAATAATTAGATTTAAACTATATTCTCATATATTGATAAAAAAATTAAATAGAGTTCAAATATTTTGAATACTTAATTAATTAATTTTAAATAGAAAATATTTGTCAAAGAAAATTGAAATTTTATGCTTTGTTAAGTTTATACCTAACACTATATTAATTTGTAAAAAAAAAAACCAACAATATATTCATAAACTATTTAAAAAAATTATTGAAAAAATTCTAATTATTTTTAAGTAACTAACAATTCCATTGGTATCCATTCTATTATTTGTTTAAATTAATAAAATACTAAACCTTTTTATTTTTTTAAATAAATATAATTTTACTTATTTTTATGATTATTATTTACTCATTTATGCTAGAGTTATTTTTTTGTCATAAATAATAATATCTAAAAAGATATTATAAAAGTACAAGAAGTTCCAAAGGAGTATCACAAATCCAATTAAAAGGTAGCCTATGTTCACTAACTGCCTTTGCCACCCAATTAGCTGCACAATTTGCATCCATACGTATCCACCTAAAGCAGCAGGTTACAAAACAAGTTTTTAAGTGCACAATAGATTTAACAAGACTAGCAATACTCCAACAAGACTCTTGAGGTGATGATACAGCTTAATGAAGCAACAGGGAATCCATTTCAAATGTACAGTGCTGAAATCCCACATCAAGTGCTAGTTCAACCGCCAAGAGAAGTGCTTCAGCTTCAGCTATAAGCACCGAAGCCACCTTCTTTCCAGAAGTCGCTCCATGAAGTAGTCGACCTCTAAAATCTCTAGCTAAAACAGCCATGCCTGCAATACTATTAGATGGATTATAAGAAGCATCAATATTTAGTTTTATGAATTGCATAGGAGGAGGCTCCCAAAAACTAGTAGACAGATGATATGAGAAAAAGCCGTTATCATTTTGAGAGTAAACATTATGAAATTCCTCAAGAAGCTTGTAAGCCTTTTGGACAGTTATTAAAGGGTGTGGAATTACCCTTTGAAAGATAAAAGCATTACGTGCTTTCCATAGAAACCAACCAGTAATTAACAACAATAAAAAGCTACTGTCATGGATATTAAAATCTGAAATAATATAACACCACCAATCCTTAATAGAGGAGTAATTTTGCATGGTAGGAATATAAGATAAAGAAGATGCAAACCAAAAAGCACGAGCATGAGAGCATTCGAACAACAGGTGCTGCATCGATTCAGTCTTCATATTACACAATTGGCACAGATTAGATTCCACTATTCTTCTACGAAAAAAGTCTCTTCTGTGGGTAAAAGATTATTAAACACCTTCTACCAAAACATTTTGATTTGGGAATAAGCTTACAATGCCATAATCTTTTCCAAAAGCCAATAGAAACAGTGGTAAATGAATCCCTTCAGGTACTTTCCTATTGGCACAAGAAGATATAGGCTGACTTGACAGAAATAGATCCTTTCCTGTCAAAATGCCAAATAACAGAGTCTTCTATATGTGACTCACCCAAAGGAATTTTTCTAATTCTGTCAACATCAACATAATTAAAGTGTTTCCTTAATAAATTAATATTCCACCTTCTTTGGGATGGAATAATCAAATTTGATACTAAGAACATATTACAATTATCAGGTCTTTCAGTAGTAATCCTAAAATTAGGAGACTCAGGGATCCATTTATCATCCCAAATAGAAACATTCCTACCATTCCTAATATTGAATCTGAACCTGGGCAACAAAGCATCTCTGACTTTAATTAGGCTCGACCATCCCCAAGAGGGATGGACACCCATTTTAGCATTAAGAAAATATGAATGGGGAAAATAAATAGCTTTCATAGTTCTGGCCCATAAAGAGGAAGGTGACTGAATAATTCTCCCGACCCTTTTGGCAAGAAGGGCATAATTAAATTTATTAAAATCTTTGAAGCCCAATCCCCCATAAAATTTTGAGCGAGAAATAGAATTCCAATTAGCCAAATGAAGACTCTTTTTAGTAGAAGATCTCCCCTACCAAAAATTAGATACTAAAGCATTTAATCGATCACAAAAGGTAGAAGGAAATTTAAAGCAAGATATAGCATACGAAGGAATAGAAGTAAGGATTGCTTTAATGAGAACTTCTCGACCTGCTGAAGACAAAAATTTGTGACTCCAAATTTCAGTTTTGTGAATGATTCTTTCTTGGATAAAGGATATAGCACTTCTTTTAGACCTTTCCCAAAAAGCTGGCAGTCCTAAATATTTTTCAATGCCATTAGTTTGATTAATCTTGAAGATATTAAACAAAAGCTGCTGCAAAGGCAAGGGAGTATTGCGGCTGAAGCAAACACTAGATTTATCAAAATTAATCCTCTGCCCAGTAGCTTGACAATAAGTGTTCAAAATATGCTTGATGTTAAAAATATCTCCTTCCTCAGCTTTACCAAGGACTAGAGTGTCATCCACAAAAAGTAGATGACTAAGGGATTGACACCATCGATTAAATTTGAAACCTTTAATAGAGCTGTCCTGTAAAGCCTTAGATAAAGAAAAAGAAAGCACATTGGACACTAAGATAAACAAATAAGGGGATAAAGGATCTCCTTGCCTCAAACCTCTCGTAGGCTGAAAGTAAGAAGTAGGACTGCTATTAATTAAAATAGAATAAGTTACTGTAGAAACACACTGCATGATTAATTGCATAAAGTGGGGGTTGAAACCCATTTTGCATAACAACTTTTGTAAGAAAGACCATTCCACTTGATCATATGCCTTACATATATCCAATTTAAGCACAAAATGGAAATTCTTTTTACTATTAGACATACGCAGAGCATGGAAAACTTCATGAGCTAATAACATATTATCATGAATTTGGCAGCTTGGCACAAAGGCAACTTGACATTCATGGATCCAGGAAGACAAAAATGGCTTAAGTCTATTGACAAGGAGCTTAGAAACAATTTTGTACATAAAGTTGCATAAAATAATAGGCCAGAATTGTTTGATATTAACTGAATTTGGGACTTTTGGAATTAGGACTATAAAAGTCTTATTCCAATCCTTTAAAAGAAACCCCTTATTAAAGAACCTTTTGACAATATTGCAAATTGAAGGACCAACTATGTGCCAAAATTTTTGATAAAAAAACCCAGGAAAACCATCTGACCCAGGAGCTTTCAAAGCTCCAAGATCAAAGGCAACTCTTTCAACCTCTTCATCAAGAACAGGCTGCAATAGTTGGGCATTGACAGACTCATCAACCATAGTAGGAATATTAGCTAAAGCGTTATCCATGTCAGCAGTCTGAGAAGCTTTAAACAAACTATGATAAAAATTCAAAATTTCTATTTTGTTGGAAGCTTGGTCATGGAGCCAAACTCTAGTGCAATTATGGATTTTCAGAATCTTATTTACTTGACGTCTCTGAATACAGGAAGCATGAAAGAATTTTGAGTTCTTATCACCCTCCTGCAACCAAAAAAACTCTAAAGCGCTGAAACCAGAAATCTTCCTCTTGCTTGTAACATTCAAGTAATTGTTGATCCAAATTTTCCAGAATATGCTTATCAAAATGAGAATGTCCATGCATCAAAATAGAATCAATATGTTGTTTAAGGGTTTTGATTCTAATTGCCGCATTTCCTACCCTTCTTTTACTCCAATTTTTTAACCCTTCTATACATGTATTCAATTTATGAGAAACTTTAAACATATCAGACCCATTAACAGGAGACTCCCAATTTTGGATAATAATATTAGCACAATCAGCAAACATCAACCATTTATATTCAAAATGAAACAAAGGAGTCCTTCTAGACAAATTATCATCTAAGGAGGGAATAATGGGTTTGTGATCCGAGCCTACCAATTTCTCATGGATAAGAATGCATTTGGATACAGCAACAACCAAGAAAAATTAGCATAAGCTCTGTCCAATCTTTGAGCAATAAAACCCCTCCCACTTTGACGATTAGTCCAAGTGAATCTATCACCCTTAAAATTAATTTCAGCAAGTTCATTTTTGAAAATAAACTGCCAAAAACTTTGATTATGAGAAGGATCAACTGATAAATCACCTACTTTATCAAAACTAAAAAGGACATTATTAAAATCTCCTAGACATACCCAATGTTTGTTTATGGGAGGCGCAAGGTTATTAACATCATACCAAAATGCTTTCCTTTCCAAGAGCTTAGGAGGACCATAAAAAAACGTTAAGTAAACCTCCCCATCATGAATATCACAATAAGAGAGATGAATAAAATTCTTAGAAGAGCTAAGAATATGAACCTGAACAGATGTGTTCCACCATAAAGCTAAGCCACCAGCTTTACCAATTGGATCCATATAATAACCACAGTCCCAGCCGAGTTTGCTCTGCTGCTTCTTCATGTACTCTGCACTATTCCTTATTTCCATAAAAAACATTACTCTTGGACGATACTGAAAACATAACAGCTTCAAAACTCGAATTGTCAAGGCAAACCCAAAGCCTTGACAGTTCTAGGATATGACTGTCATGCCACTGGGGAGGTGTTTATTATTCTAGATCTTGAAGGAATAGAAGAGATAAAAAGAGACAAACAGAGGTTTAATTGAAAGGAAGTTACAGCAAATAGAGAAATTTTGGAAACACTGACACAATAAACCACAAAATTAGTAATTTTGCTAGGCACTAGGAACCAACTACTGCCGAAACCCAACTGATCAAAGAGGATAACCAATAAAGGCTAGTTGAATTTCAGAGGCAAGACCTGAAGGAGACTATGCGAAACCCTAGTTCAATCTCTACGGGTGAGAGAAGTATTTTCTCGAATTGAGAGGTTGTTCATTACCTGGCTTCGTATACTACTCTGATTGAAATGAATATATAATCAAATATATTATAGGATTGTGAATGAGAAAGACATGCTAGAGTTTTTTAGATGCTCTTTTTTAATTTATAAATTCACAGTTTATTATAATAAGTATAAATTTATATTTATATTAAAAACTATTTGTAAATTTTATATAATCAAATTAAAATTATATATTTATTTCACATGACGTGCGGGTCAATGTTCTGAAACTTTGCTGATGGTGTGTCGACAAACGGCTCATTTGTGCTAGAGGAAGAAGGCCATATGTCTGCACTATTTTACAAAAGTTAAAACCATATTTTTCAATTTGTGTCTATTTGGTTCCTATACTTTTATTTTTTTTCATTGAGTTCTTATACTTTTATTTTTTTATACATTGAATCCTTCCATAAAAATTTCAGTTCCTATATTTTAATAACATCTAATTAAGTCCTTGTAAAATAATAATTGACTACCTATATTTTTAAATTGTACTAAATAAATCCTCAAATATTTCATTTTTTGCCAGTTAAATAATTATTTTTGACTTTTCTATCTTAATTATTAAAATCTTAAAAGACATATTCTTTCATTAATTTTTTTCTCATATAGTTAAAATATAGGTCCTTTATTTATAATAAATTTATATTAATAAAATATATATATAATATTAAAATATGTATAATAGAAATTCAAATTAAATATATATAATAAATAATTTTTATTTATTTTGATATAAAATATTTTAATTAGTCATCAGCATTTATTTACACAATTAAAAAATTTGTGATTTCATTAATTTTTTTCACTGAAGTAACTTAATAAAACTTATAAAAATGTTAAATAATGTTATAAATATTTTCATATTTTGCTAATTGATAGATAAATTTAATAAATAAAAGCATTTGTATCTTAATTATATGCATGAATTATTGTAACTTTAAGGTCACGTGGATTATAAAATATTTGGTTAATAAAAAATTGTGGTTAATATAATTTTTTATTTATTAAATCCTTATATTTTAATTAATGATGATCTAAAATTTAAATTTACCCTGTGTTCAAAATTTATGTGAGTTACATATTTAATTAGAATTTTAAATTAGTGAAATCAAAAATTTATTAATTTTCTATACAAATATTAATAGCTAGATAAAATATTTTTGAATCAAAAATATAATTTTTTTCATTTATATATTTAAATTAAATTTTTATTATACATAATTTTAAAAATCATACATAATTTTATCAATAGAAATTTATTAGAAATTGATAATCTATATTTTAACTGGATAAAAAATAAAAGAATAAGCGTTTTAAGATTTTAACAATCAACTTAAAAAATTTAAGAATAAGGATTTGACTGACTAAAAATAAAAATTGTAAGGATTGAAGTAGTATAATTTAAAAATATAGGGATTCAATTATATATTTTATAAGGATTAAATTGGATATAGTATTAAATACATGAATTAAAATTTTGATGGAGGGATTCAATGTATAAAAAAATAAAAGTATAAGGACTCAATGAAGAAAAAATAAAAATATAGGGACCAAATAAACCCAAATTAAAAAATAAAGACTCAATGAAAAAAACTCAAAAAGTTAAAGGACCAAAAATAAAGTTTTTACTTTACAAAATTGGGCTAAGACCTCAATTACCATAATCTCTCTAAATGAGCCTTCAATAAAATAAGGTTCTTGCCAAACTGTAATGCTATTGCAAGCAAAGTGGAACAACTCACTTATAACAACTGAGGAGGCATGAAACACATCAGCAATATGACATACGTGGCACAAATACATCAGCATTTTATTGACCTGGAAGGCATCACATTCTAAGTCAATGAAAAATTATATAATGATTTTGATCTTTAATGAGTTAGAAGATCAAACTAATAATATCAAACAAACTGGAATTCATTTATGTGCTATTTTAATTTTTATCATTTTAATTAAATATTAAATTTTTATTGGTTTGATTTTCTAATTCTTTAAATAACATGACATATACATGGATGATATGTCTCGTGCCATGTAAAACATACTAATAACATGTAACATATAAGACACAGATAAGACAGATGAATGATTAACCTCAAGTATAAAAATTCTATTAAAATCTTCACAAGCAGGGAATTCAATTAACTTATAAATTCTAATTCATAACATGCTTCAAACAAGATTCTTTACACATTGCAATGCAATTTAAAAACATTTCAAACTGGTAAAAACTTGCCATATTCAAAAGATAATAACTATACTGCTCATTTTGGCTCTACCTCTGAAGGAGGAAAGCCCCCGCTATAATCAAACTCATCTTTGATGTAACGATGGCGGGGGCTTCCCTTGCCTACTTGCTCGTGACTTCCTAAAGAGGATGGTGATTCCATATTGGGGTACACACCAGCAAGCTTCAGAATATTCTCTATCTCTTTTACCACATCACCCATTGTAGGCCTGTCAACAGCTGACTGACTCTTGTACGCATTTCATTGCCAAATCCACAAACTTATCTTGACCTTTTAATGTTGTTTCCAAGCCAATGTTTGGGTCGAGAAGTTCCTGGAGGTTATATGAATCTTTTTTCATACCTATCGCTGTCTTTACCTCTCTCACAATGTATTATTCACGTTGTATTGGCCTTCTTCCAGTAAGCATCTCCAGCATCACCACTCCAAAGCTATAAACATCACTTTTCTCCATCAACTTCTGGGTCATGTAATATTCTGGATCCAAGTAACCCTGAACAAATTAATATAAGAACATTGTCAGTTCTAAGAATTCTTTTTAGTACCTATGTAAAATGCTGCAATAATTCATTATTCAAATCAATCCACCTCATGATTGTCCTGGCTTGTAGACAGGGACGTGGATCATTATTTGCTCTATTATTGTTAATCTAGTTCTTTTCTTCGAAAGATACATATGTATTATGGTTAAGTATAGTTGTATACGTTGCACAACAAAAGATGACAGAAAATTCCAATGATCACGATATATGCTCTTTCTATTGTTGTTGTAAATAAAATTCTGTAATTACTTAAGATCTGGATGGTATTTCAGAAAAGCCAACATAACAGTATAGATAGATATTTGATCATCTGCAAATAAGGGAGAGGTGGGAAGGGCATAACCAGACTATATACAGTTCAAGAGCAATTTACTTTAGAGTTTACCAATGAATTGGAGCAAGTACCTATTTATTTATGTCAACTATCTAATTGCTTACCAAATAATTTTCAAAAATATTATAATAGCAGGTATTATGCGCTAAATTTTTCTACTGTGTTCCTTTTATGTTCCTAGTACTCAAAGACACAATTGCATTTGGTTCAAATGAAAACTGAAGTAACAGGAGAAAGTTAATATATATTTACTGACCATTGTCCCCTTGACTTGAGTACTAATATAAACCTTTTCACTGTCACTGCTCATGGGTTTGGAAAGACCAAAATCAGCAACTTTTGCAGTTAACCGTTCATCCAGAAGAATATTGGCCGACTTTATATCCCTATGAATGATGGGAGGGTTAGCAAGCTCATGCATGTAAGCCAGACCTCTAGCTGACCCAAGGGCCACTTTAAGTCTCCTGACCCAATCCATTCTTATTCCTGTTTTCCCCGCATGGATGGGTTAGCAAAATTAAGTGAAGGAATTAGCCATGTTTTTATTAAAAAAAGGAGTATTTTGCTAGGCGATAATGTGTGAAGCACTAAATTTTGAAGCATTGACAAGGCTAGTGAAAGTACCTGACAGAATGTCACTAAGACTACCATTGACAGCAAACTCGTACACAAGTATTGCTTCACCTCGCTCAATGCAAAACCCCAAAAGGCTTACAAGATTTTGTGATGGACCCTCGATAGAAGTTCAACCTCGGATTTGAATTCTCGCCCGCCCTGCAATGATCCCTGTTGAGCTCTTTTGACGGCAATCAATCGTCCACCAAGAAGTATCCCTTTATATACCTGCAAACAAATATTGGTTATGATAACATTAATTTGATGAAGCAAGTGCAATTATCTATGCATAAGAAAGTTGTTGGAATCAGTTCTAGCCTTTCCAAAACTGCCAGATCCAATAGAATTGTCATCCGAGAAATTATTGGTGTATCTCTTAAGCTCTTCAAAAGAAAAGCATCTGGCTCCTTTTAACTGAGGAACATTGGCACCACGTCTCTTATTTGAATCCCAATGTGCTGCATTTCACAACGTAAAGAAATAGCCTTCCAAATTAATCTTTATCATAAACTGGAAAGTACGTATTTAGGAGTATTTACATATATAAGTTCTTATTTTATACCAAAAGGATCGCTCTCTTCGGTCGCTCTTTGTGCTCTCTTCTTTTGACGATAAGCATATGCCCCTGCAAGAAGCAAAAGTAACACAAGGGCAGAACCAGCAGTGGCAGCCCCAATGATGATTCTAGTGTTTGATGAATTGTTGGATTTTGCAGCTTCTTGTCCTACATGAAGAGTTAGAGAGAAACGTTACGACAAAAAAGGAAAAAGAATGCAATACTTCTTCTAATTATCTTGTACGGATGGATAAAATATACCATCAAATAACTGACCATTAATTCCCTGCAATTCGAAAAAACTAGGGGATTTGTTAATCGCAGCCACAATCCTTAAAATAACTGTTTGATTAAACGATCTCCACTTATAAGAAAGACTTCTAAGTGCACTTCACGATACTCGGATGGACTGTTTCCCATATAAATTAGAGAAACTGAATCCACAGGAACGCGATCGGACCTAAAATAACTCGGAAGATTTTGCTGGAGATCTACGAAGGTTGAGTTTTCCAAGGGTAAGAATGAGGGAGATTTGTAAACTAGTTTTCCTTTGAATGGACATGCGCATCTACAGTTAGGACTAGAACTCTGATCTGGCATGCAAGGAACAAGAAGTTCACAATTATTTAGTTGTGTAGCATATGAAAAATTAAGTGCTGCAATGGAGCAGTAACTCTTTGTTGCTCCTTTTCCTTCACAGATAGGGTTGTCTGCGAGTCTGCAAGGATATAAGTGTAACAGTCATAAGGTGGTAACAAAATAATATGAAGCTAATCAACATCACCAGGCAATTCAATTCTTTTAGAACTATATAATGCTAATATCCTTTAGTAGGATAATGGGAAAAAAAATCCCGCAATCACTAATAAGAATGTGACTTACATTACATGAAGGCCTAGTCTTTCTCCATAGAAAGATATTTGATTGTTTTGCAAATCTATGGATCGTAGTTGCTTGCCATTACTTGTTCCGATATCTGAAGTACCATCAAGACTGTTGTTCCTTAGAATCCTGCCACCGCAAATCAAAATATATATCGGGTCAAATCCTAAATCATTTCTTTTTATTCTTCTTATTTTTATGAAATGGCAGTTGGACAACAACCTGAATAACTTGAGTGAGAGCATTCATCCCAGTAAGGTTGGGAATAGGTCCTGTCAATCTATTGTCGGACAACAACCTGAATAACAGAGTGAAAATTCAGAAATCGATAAAACCATTTCAATATCGTATTCTTAATGCCCTCATCTATATACTTACAAATCTTGAACATTGATAAGATTATTAAGGCTGATAGGGACAGGTCCACTTAATGAATTGTTGTCAAGGCGTCTGTAGCCAAAATGAGACACTCATGATAAACTTGACCAGCAGGGATGTCAATACGAAATCACTCAAGTTTGCGAAATAATACTCACAAAATCTCCAAATTCTGCAAAAGTCCAAGGGTATGAGGGATATCACCAATAAGGTTGTTGCTCTCGAAAAACCTGCATAGATCTCAAAGATGAACAATAACATCGAAGATACAGTAAACTAAAAAGGAAACTGCGACCTGAACGATAATTAAATACAAATTTGATATCCCTTGTGCAGCCAATAACCTTATAAAAAGCTTTCTTATCTTCTTTTGCCATAAACATTGCAATAAAACTTACACATGTATGAAATTCCAAAAAAAAAAAAAAAAAAAAAAAAAAGAAAACTTACACATGTATGAGACTCATGCCTGGTCTGAAAAGTTTAGGTGGTATTGTGCCTGAAAGCCGGTTCATTCCAAAATGACTGTCCATAGTTTTCATAAACATATTAACATATAGAAAATGATTGAGTAAAAGAAATAAAATGCTCCAAATCTAATAAGTTGGATATTTAGAACAAAAATTGACATACAAGTGTTTTGTATTAATCAGCGTATCAAGACCAGGTGTAGTCCCCGTGGAGACTGGGATAGACCCTTCAAGCTCATTCTCAGCTAAATCTAACATATATAAATCAGATAAATTGCCAATTGAAGGAGGGATTGGTCCACTGAAGCTATTACAATTTAGATATCTGCAATTAACAACAATGAAGGTTTTTTTTTTTTTCAGAAATGTTCTTGGCAGAAACCATAAGACATTGCGTATATACAATTATGTCATATTGCAATAAAGCAAGCATTGGAAGTTGGAATACTTACAGACTCCACAGCTTCGGTAGTGATCCTATTGACTCAGGGATGCGACCAGTGAAACTGCAACCAGTTAGGATTCTGAAATAAAAGTAAAAACCATCAAGTTAATCACATGATTGTTGCTGGATTTTGAATCCGAATGAATGCTGTGGTGCAACAATGCATATGGGCATACAACGTTTCTAGATTCTTCAAATTCCCTATTGATGCTGGAAGAGGACCCCCCAGTTCTTTGTTATGTGATAGATCCCTGCAAGAAAAGAGCTAATCTAATCATAAATGAATGGTAAAATATCATGTCTACTGAATATAAAAGAAGCAATTCGTTGTGCATTGACCAAGGTGCTTAAATGCAGCCTTGCCTGCCACTAAAAACCTTACAGAAAAATAATTTATCATTATATGCAAGGGAATAAATTATAGTACTCTATATGCAGACCATACATGTATGAAAAGACATCAACCTGTGAAACAAGCTGTATTGAGCTTGTTTGAGCCCATAAATGGCCTTACCAAGCTTATATACATATGTTAAAAGTAACAGAACTAGAAGTAGCCTATATACACTTGGACCCAAAATGAGTAATGGAATGCAAGATACCTTATGACTAATAACTACATTTCCATAGTCATAGGGTAAACATTCAAGAATTTGAATAAGGAGATCATCTTCAGAGATGGCTTGGTCAAAAGGGACATGAGAATTATAAAAAAGTTTTGAGTCTTTGAAGATGGGAATCAATCGAGAAATCATCTTTAAATGTATTATAGAATTCATATTCAAATGTAAAAGTTTAGCATGAGCTTGATCCTAGAAAATTTGTTCAGTACCCAACCATCAAGCTTGTCTAGCAAGGAGAGTTACATTAGCTGTGAATGACATGGTAAAAGAAGAATGGCCTCTAATACCATGTAAACCTTATATATACACGAATAAATTCTCACCAATACAATGAACAAAATATGTGTAGTAGACTGTCCATATATGGAAAGGCATACCAAAAACCGGGTGATTCAGTGGTGTAAGGTCTCACTAGTTTTTTTTGTACAAGAACATACATGGTAAGAAATTTTATGTTCGTATTTCTCATCAAATTAATTTTTTTTTAGCCAACGCTAGCTATAAAGAGCAAACAAAAATTAATTTTATATCTAATATATCATGGTAGTGCCACAAAAAAAAAAGAACTACTAAATTAAATTGTGCTAATATACACTAAAATAACAATATTATTTTGAATAGCCACAATCTAAAAGGAAGAATAAATACATATATATATATATATTCAAGCACATTAATTTGATTAAAAGACGGATATTATGCATCAAAGAAAAGATAAAACGTAGATCGAAGGCATACAATTGTTGCAGGTAGGGTAAGTTTGTGATATCTCCGGATAGCTGTCCTACCAGTCCCATGCTTGGCAATATTCTGCAGTTGACAAATGCAGGGCCAATATCAAAACCAAGAAAAGAAGCACTATGCCTATGCCAACCTCCATAAGAATCAAGACTGTGAAGTATAGCAAGTTGCTTACATGGAAATCACACGTGAATTGTTGCACTCAATGCCTTCCCATTTGTTTTCACAAGGGTCTTTGCCTGCTACCCAGCTAGGTGGACTGTTTTGCCAGCTATCCTTGAGCATCTCCAATACAGTAGTTTCTGCATTTATACATGACAAGATTTGAATTTGTCCATTGCTATTAAATTTATAATGATCTATATAATAGATTTAAAGTCTAATAATTAATCCTCATATTTTGCAGGACCTTCTGAGCAATATTGTCACAATTTAGTTAATCCAATAGCCAAAAAGGATAAAAATATTCTTTACAGGATTTTGATTAAGGGTCTATTTAGCATAAATTTTTAAACGTTCGAATTTTATTTTTTATTTTTAAATTAGGTTCCAAAAAATAATTTAACTTTACCAATTGTGTCAATTTTATCAAATTTTATTTAAAAAATCTAATTATATTTTCAAAAATTACTTTTACATCCCTATAAAATAAACTAAAAAATTTTAAAATTGTTAAACTTTTTTAAAAAATAAAATTTAAAAATATTCTCAAATTTTAATCTTACCACTTTTGAAATAAATATAAAAACTAATTTTTAAATTTTTAAATAAATTTTAACTTTTCATATATCAATGAAAATAATAAAAAAAAATAAAAAAAAGTTATACTTGTGAATTAGTTTATTATATACACTAATATTAACAAAAAAAATAAAAGACTTAAATAAACACTTTTAACTATCTTTATAAATAATAATAATAAAATTTTAATTTTTTATTTTCATATTTTTTAAAATATTAATTATTTTTAGGTTCTTAACTAATATTTTTAGTATGTCAAAATTCTCCTTTTTTTTATTTTTTAATTTTTTTGTTTGACCCCTATTAGAGAAATTTTTCAATAGTATAATTTAAAATTAAGGTTTTTTTAGTGAAAAGTTAAAATTTTATAAAAACATTAGAAATTAATACATGTCGAGAGTAGTAAAATAAAAATTTGAAATTATTTTCTTGTAAAAAAAATTAATAAGCATCAAATTTATTTAAATTTTAGAAATTACAATTAGATTTTTAAATAAAATTAACAGAATTTGTAAAGTTGAAAAAATAAATTAAAATAACTTTTAAAGTAAAATTTAATTAATAATTAACTAAAAATTCAAGATTAAATTTATGTTCTCAAAAGCAAAGCAGTGTCAACCGCCCTGCCAAACATCACCCTAAGGTTATCTAAACAGAAAAACATCAAACAAATTATATGAAAAATATGTTAAGGTAAGGTTAAAAATCCAAAATAACATTAAAATTAAAAAATAAAAAGAAAGTTGAATGTCAAAGTAACACTAAAATCAAAAAGATAATATTACATAAAAATGTTTACATTAAAAAAATAAAAAAAAAAGTCTCTGTTGGATAACGATTCTAAAGTTCGTATAATTATTAAACAACTGAAATATTTTTTTTTAGAAAAAAATAGAAAATATCTGAAATTAGGTTTTCAATTTAAAAAAGAAAAGAAAATTATTTTAAAAAAAAATTAAAATTTACTCAATTTGAATAGATTCTATTTTCATAAAATTATTTGAAAAATTACTCGAATTTTTAACAAATAATTATATTTTTCAAGAATTTTTTTAATATTATTTGATCATTTCTATATCCTTTAATTTATTTAATTGTATAAAGTTTAATCTTGCTTTTGTTCATAAAATAACACATGCAAAACATACCAAAATAAGGGCATAAAAGCTTATTGAGAAAAATGAACAAAATTGCTAATGAAGGAAGAAACCAAACCAATAAAAACACAAAATTACCAAATAACAGGGAACTTACTGTCATGACTATCAGTTACAGCGGCTATATTACAGATTTGGAGGAAAGCAAGCAGAAGCAGAGGCAGAAGCAGCAGAATTCTTGTATCCATCTGTCAGAGAGAAACCTTCAAACCTCAAATTTTCTCAGTTTAAAACATTACATGTAACTCACAACCTTTTCAGCATAACAAGTGAAAATCTCATGTATAGTGGCTTCAAACTGATAAAACTCTTGCATGGTTGGAGAAAATACATATGGGGCTTCTCCTAGTATTATAAACCAGATACTTGGAAAGAAACACTACACCATACGAAAGGGACTTGAAAGATACTTGAAAGGGAACTCTCTTGTGGATTTACACTAAAAAATTAATATATTTTTTTCGCATTAAGTGGGGGTATTCTAGGCACGTCCAGACTAATCCCGTTCGAGCTGCGTGGGAACTCCTCTCCGAATGGAAGCTCTCCCAATTCAGATTCGAACCGTGGTTCGCCACAAGTAGAGACTAGCCCCGTGCTGGTAGACCCAGTCCCAGTTACTTAGAACATTAATATATTGATTAATAGCCAGCCATCTGTTTCTATAATATGGCAAAGTCGTTGGATATTTAATGGGTCAAATACTGTCACAAAAATTTTAAATCTTTCCGAAAATTTTGATAATTATATTTTATTTTTATCAAATTTAATTTTATACGTTCAGTGAGATAGATGTTCAACAGTTACATTCCTCTTAAGATATCATGAGATGAAAGATTCTACAATCAAAATATTTACATCATATGATATCTTTTTATTATATATATTAATATTTAAATTAGGTCTCTTTATTAATTAAAAAATTAATTAAAAGTTGGTACATAAGTTGGAAGTAATTAGATGATAACTCATTTTTAAATATTTTTTAAGATGTAGAATTCGATTTCTACCGTCGTCAGTTTAAAAGGAAAAATTATCCTTTTTTTACGGTTCATTAAAATTTAAATTATATGATATTTCTATTTAAAAAATAATAATCCTATACAATTACAACTTGTGATAATAAATTAATGATTTGTAAGTTGTGGAAACATGGTGGAAGTGGAGAATATTGACTAAAAGTCATCCATTATATATGCTTATCTTTATTATATAATTTACTTATTAATTAAAAAAAATTAATTCTATATAATTACAATTTATGATAATAAGTTTTTGGTGAAAAAACGAGGCAAAAGCCTAAAGCCGAACAAAATTACATAGCAACCAATCTACTATAGCCTACACCATGCTTGTCATGGACTAGCCATTGCTTCAAACTATCCTGCGGACTGCTTAGCCTCTGACAACCCAACTCCATTCCTTCGCTAACGATGCCAAACAGTAACAGTAATAAGTTAATGGTTTGTAAGTTGTGGAAACATGTTAAAAACCACCATTGGAAATGATATAAAAATAGATGCATTTTATTATTATTTTATTTTTTTAAAGTAAATTACACTTTTTAATAATCACCGGTAGATAATAAAATATATTCTCATGCAATAGTGATAAAGATAAAGTAAAATAAAAATAATTAAAAAATAAAGTTATCATAAAATTTTCCTACAAAAATATGTATAAAAAAATAAATTGATATACGTAATCAGAAAAAAATTATATTTTGTACTATTAAATAAAAGAAATAGTTGAAAGTTTTTATTTAATTATTTTATTTCTTTTAATATGAACAAACAAATAAATAATTAAAATATTTCATAATACAATAATATTGTGCATTACAATGTTATAAAAATATTAACAAAAAGAATAAATTAAAATCAATTCAATTAAACTAACCTTTATTTTTCTTTTAATTACTGTTGAAGATAAATTTGAAATTAGCTTGATAGTAACCATGCTTTCCCAAGTTACCAACAAGAATATGATAAATCATAACTAAATAAATTTTAAGTGTAAAAAAATCAGGAAAATACGATGTACTTAAAAAAGTAACTGGCATTTAAAAAGTGATATATATATATATATATATATATAAAGTGATATAAAGTGAAGAAAATTGCATGTGAAAATGAATTATCAAATTCATGTCATATATACGTATACAAACAAAGAGAAAATGATATCAAAGAAATATATGGAGGTAAAACAAAAGTTGTCTTTTCTTTTCCAAATGTGATGAATATAAAAGTTGAAGGACTGAAAAAATTAAATTTTGAAATGATTTGAAAGTTGAATGATTAAAAAAAAAAGAGTTAATGAAAAATTTAATTTTAAAATAACTTGAAAGTTTGAAAGTTGAAAAGTTAAAAAAAAATTTAAAATATAAGTTGTTCTAATAGTATTTCATATCACTACATGAATTACTATTGGAACAATACTTGTTAACATAATATTAAATTTTTTTAAAGTTTAACTTTATTAGAATTATATAAATTAATTAATTAATAAAATTTAATTTTTTTTAAAAAATATCGATAAATCAGTCATATCATATAATTATATCTTATAACTATTTATTTATTTTAATGCGATTAGTTTGATTTTTCAGTAATTATCAATAACGAATTGACGGTTGAGGACCATTTAAAAATTTCTCCCATGACACAAACTAAATTGATGTAAGATGAAGAAGCAAAGTGGGTCTCTTCTATTAAAGAAACATAATCTTGAACCAGGCATTTAATTATTGTTACACCTTCCATTGAAGGTGTAACAATAATAGATATTTATAGTTACACATTACAGTCTGGGTGGATTCAAGTCTCTTTGGGTGTCTTTTCATAATTATTAGTATTACATTTCTTTTAATTAAATTTCCTCTTCCATTGAAGATTAAAGATGATAAATATTCCCCAACGCCTTTGATCTGGTGATCAGAATGTTGGGGTATGAATTGAAGGTTGGCGATTCAATCTATTTTCTCCCATAAATTCTTTGATAAAAAAAAAAGATGATAAATATTTTATTAGATTTTTTTGAACAACTTTGGTGATTTCAATTAGGGGTGTTTGGTTCGTAATCCGAAATTGGAATCGAAGGGAGTGAAAAAAAGAATGGAAATTTAAAGAAGTTGTTTGGTTTGACTAGGAAATAGTGATGAGAATGAAAATTAAAAATCATTTAACAACTAAAATTTTTTTTATGAAAAAATATTTTTTAATTATTTTTTATATATAAAAAATTAACATTATAATTATTTTTATATATTAAAAATTAATATTATAATTATGTAATATAAAATATTTTTTTATAAAAATATTATTATTATTTTTTAAAAAATTATAAAAATTATTTATTTTTGATAAATATTTTTTATTCAAACATATAATACATATTTTTATTAATTTATATGTTTTATTTATAATTTTAAAAAAAATATTAATATTTAAATATTTGACCAATTTATAATTGATTTGACTTGATTCCCAAGTGAATCAAAAGTCATTCCCTAAAAATAAGAGGGGAATAATGATTCCCATTCCCATGTTAATTTTAGCCAACCAAATATTAGGAATCAGAATCGTCCATTCTGATTCCGATTCCCAAACACACCCTTAATTAAATACAAAGTTACAGTTTTTAGTATAGAAAAATTACTAAAAATAACTCTAAACATTAACAGAAGATATTTCTCTCAAAAAAAAAAAAAAAAAACACAATAAAACAAGGGAAAGAAAAATATCCTCTTGGAGGATATAAGAAGAAACTTTCTTTATTTGGAACATCATATAAAATGCGATGAAAATGCTGACCGGAGCTAGGTATGACAATTTCTTCAACCATCTACCATTTACGACTTAACACTACCATGATCTATCAACTGATAGCTCCATTGGACAAATCAAAGAACAAATCAATAAAATCAAAATAACTAACAATAAAAAATTATTTAACAAGAATAAAACCTATAATTGCTCTAGAGGGGGTGAATAGGGCTCTTTGAAATTTAAGGCAAAATTAAAGGACTAAACACAAATTAAAAGGAGACTAAGAGGAAGAGAATTAAACACAAGTATTTAAGGAGTTCGATTCACAAAAGAATCTACATCTCCACCTAACTTATCCCCAAGTTAGGATTTTTAATCACCACACCAATCTTATTAGCAAGATTATGATTACAAGAGTTTTAAGGCTCAACTCTAAACCATACAACAATGAGTTTTCATAAGGTTTAGCTCTAACCAAAATCCCAAGTGTTTTAATGGAAAAACACTTAAACCAATTCCTTAGAAACAAACCTCACTTCCCTTCTAATCTATCCCAGAAATTAGATGAAGTAGAAGTCCTATTTCTAACACACAACCAACTCTCAATAGAGTTAAAGAACACTGAAGAAGATAGATGAATGTTTAAGAGCTCAATTGAATACTAAGAGTAAATGATTCAACAACCAAAGTGTGTAACTCTTCAATGAGCTTATAGGAGTTGTTTTTATAGCTTAACAACTCAAAAATGTATGTTGGGAAGCATTAACTTTGTCCCTAACCTCTTTAAGCTTCATTAAATGCAAACATAGCTTTTTGTAGAGAAATGGATGCTCACGGTCGTGAGCCTTGAAAAATATAGTCGTTGGGATGGCAGATGACCATTGGGCATTGAATGTCACTCTGGTAAGAGCTACTCATGGTCATGAGGGCAGACCGTGAGCGGCTCAGACTTCTTGGCTTGCTGAGATGCTTGATGGTCACGACTTGAAGCAGCTCGTGACTGGTCCTCATGACTAAGTCATGACCACCTCATGATCGTGAGGGGCGCAGAATGCTTTGCACAAAGAAGCTCCTTTGAGGCTTGAGCTCGTGACCTTTGCTCACGATCATGACTCCAGCCCGTGAGGGATTCCCTGTGACTTGATTTTGGACATATTTTGATGCTCTAATTGACTTAAAGTGATCTTAAACTTTGCGGCACCTTATATTTGATATTTTGGATAGACTAGAAGGTTGAAACACATTACTTTGGTTCTATGAAATCAATTGAACCTAAACACACTCAATAAACATATTAGTTCAATTAAATTATTTGTTAAAGTTAAAACTTTAGAGATTGAATGAACCTAAGGTCAACAAAACCCTTACTTTGAGATTAATTTCAAACTAAACTAAAAAAAAATCATAAAAGTAAAAAGATTTGAAGAATTTTTTTAGCCAAAAACCACCCAAAATGATTAAAGTAACAAGAAGATGAAGCAAAAACCAGTAAAGAGAATGATAAATATTTGATTAGATGACCCATAAGACATTGTCGGGTTATACATAAACATCACAGTATGCAACATTTCAACGATGCTCCTTGCTAGTTGTCTTGCATTGAAGTAATTTTTAAAGAAACATTCAAATTTATGTAGGAAGAAGAATCCATATTCTAATAAAAATGCCTGATATATAAGTAGCAAATTAAAAGATGATTGTCCTCCACAAGTAGTCCATGTGGCAAAAAGTGTGAACATTTTGTTAAAAAGTGTAAGGTTTGAACCCCCATCCCCTTTCTCCCCTTGTAGTGTTGAAAATTAAACATCTTTAATAGTTGTTAAAAAATGGGCGATGATTGATGACACAGCCCACATCAACTACAGTGAGATACGGGACATTTTTTTATTCATATATATTTGTAGTACTTTTGAATGTATAAAAGTAGATATACGTAGTGGGTATGTTGTCCAAAGGTAATATGGTAATCCAAAATTCTCTTTTCACTCACAACCTAGGCATTCTAGTCCAAGGGTAATATGGTAATCCAAAATTCTTTTTTCACCATCACTCATAACCTAGGCATTTTAGAATTTTTTTTCTAGAAAATTTCTTTCCAATCTTAGAAAAAGTTTTTTCCAACCTTTAAATTAAATCTTCTAACCTATCTAATCTTTATGGATTCAAAACAAAATAATCTAAGAATCTTAGACGCATACACTTTTATCGAATTCAAAGAACGAATCTGACTTCGGCTATCTAGAATTTTGCTTGTTAGTGGCATGGTCAATACCCTCCGATTCTCTGATTGTAGTAGCGACGTTGTCCTCCTCCTCTTCAGTCTTGGACCCTGCTACTTCAGACTATTATAGAGTAGCAACGACATCATCCTCTAATTCACCCATCTCTTTTTCTTCTATTTCTTTGTACAAAGTAGACTTGTGGAGTAGTCAAAGTGCGGTGGATGGGTACCAAACATAATGGAAGGGTAGCAAGTGGAATGAAAGGGTTGAATTTTGAGGAGATGGAAAATGAGAATGACTACAAGTTTGGAAAAGATGATTTTACGGAGCATGCTTAAACTTGTAGGTATTTTGGGGGTTTCGAATCCTACTTGTGTTGTTAGGTGCAGTGTTCCTTCTTGTAGGAAGTGGTTTTCAAATTTTAGAGGGAATAAGACTAGCTTGCATATTGTTAATCAGCTGGTGAGTACTGTGTTGATGGCGTATATGTTTTATTATATTTTTTTATTGGGTGATTAATTGGTGATTATATTTGAAATGTGGTAATGCATGTAAAGGATGGCATTAAAGAGGAGTTAAACTGTGTTATTATAATTTAAGGAGCGAAAATATATGAAAATGGTGATTCACTTATGTAAGTTTATTTGTCTCACTATGATTCACTAATTTGATAGAGGTGAATTTGCCCCATGTAATTGAATTAAAAGAAAAAAAATGCAATTAGCTAGGATGGGCAATATCAGATAAAGGAATTGCCTGATGTTACCTTCTATTAATAGATGAAAGCAATTTTCATGTTCCAATTTTATGAAATCAAAATTTGAATCCTTGCTGAAAGATTCAAAAAAATATTGAGCAAACTTTTTTCATCATTGTAAAATGGGCATTAGTACCTCACTTTAGACGTGTAGAACTATTTCTATGCCTAATTAGAGGATTTCCATTTTAGTGCTGATCTTTGTATATGCTTCATACATTGTGTTATGTTTGAGGGTAACCCACCATCTAAATAAAAAATTGAAACTATTAGGAGACAATGTGGTGAGGTTTCTTTGAAGTTTTGTCATATAGATAATGGTTGTGTCAGCATTTTTACCTTTTAAAGAGTATAGAGCTTCATGTACATTAACTTATGAGTTTTTAGGATTCATCTCGTGTGTTCTTGATCTTGCTTTATTGTTTCTTTAAATTATGCTTGATTATGCATTTCATCAATAAAGGATCTGGCTAATTTTAAATTTAGCTTTACTTGGCTCAATTTTTATTAATTTAGCAAGTGAGACTAAGTCTTTGTTGAAAATTCCATTACATTTTATACTTGTTGTTGAATTTAGAACTTGGATCAACTCTAACTATGTTCAGTTTGATTTGAGGCTGAAGATAATGGTTGATCTTGGTAGGTTCTCTTTCTCTTCCTAGTTTCTCATAGGTCATAATGGGTTTGCATATAAAATGGAAATCGAAATGTAATTTTGTGTTTAACTAACTTGAATTTGTTAGAAATTAAATCCAAATATTATGTAACACCCTATACACTTACTATTATTATACATCATGATATCTCATATTATTATTGAGCATTATTTGTTCACATGTAGTTATTATACACAAATTTATGTTTATCCATTTACATCAACTAATGAGCATATGTATGCTATAAGGAGAGAGAGAGAGAGAGTTTGGGTGCGGCCGAAAACCTATGCTCCATGCTTTAACTATCATGTTATATGCTTCAAAATAGTCACACTTCAAGCTTCTCTATTTGGAAAAATAATTGTGATTTGGTGAGTCGCGACTCAATGAATATAAACATCAATTAAATTATAAAGGCTTCTTTAACAAACAGCTCAAACATCTCATAAAATAGATACAAAATTCAAAGATTATATATGCATATGCTTTGGTTCCTTTTATTTGTTGTGACCTTGCAAAACAATACTGCACCCAGGTTTAAGTGAAACAAGTGATAATTGACAATTGATTTTGCTGGCCAGCGTATAACAAGTGAATCAAGTGATATCCTTTGATCATTAATATTTTCCAAGTAATTTGCAAGTATTAGTCAAGCTGGTCACAACATCCTCTTATATCTATATGCAAATGATCAAGTGCAATTGTATAATAAGTAATTACCGCAAACATAAATTTATCATTTGTCATATATCCACATAGCACAAACATAAATAATCTATAATTCTTCAATAGTCATGTAATCAGTAATCACACAATTACACGTTAGAATCCAATTGATGTGTATACTCACTCTTTTAGATACCAAACACTCTATGGTTGACTTGTACCAGCGTCTCGAGCTTCACCGATGCTTTGAGATTCTAAAATATAACATATATTTGATTAAAAATATACCTACAATGAGTGTGTATATTTAGTATACAATTAGGATATATTCTGTATATAATTAGGATATGTCCTTTATATGTGTAAGCCTAACATTTATGCATATTTCTTTCTTGTTAGGCAGCTTGACCTTGCTAGACTCGAGAGTGAATAACTCTCATTACATAACTCCAAATTACTTGATTCAATTTTTCTATAAAACTAGACATATAGGGTTATATCCAAAAATCAGCTCAATATATGCTCTGCACAATAAATGGTAAATTTTTGAATTCAAATATGTGCTCTGCATAGGAACAGTTTGAGCAGGTCTAATTCAATTTAGAATTTATCAAGTTATACAAGTTTAATTGTAAAATCAATTTTCAGGAACTTTGTTAAAACATAATGAAACAACTTTCATGTGTTATACTTCATGTGTTATTTGGAAAAAGCTGGACTACCTACAGACATAGCAAGCAGAACCAGTCCCACTTCAAGGATGATTTCTCATTACACACATATTATTTTACAAAACTGCACCACATGGTATTATACAACATATAAAGGAACAAAACTCATGTTTATCATTTTGTATGATTTAGTCTCTAACATCCTTAAAATAATTATTCAACAACAGGTACCCTGCTGGAATAGTTACCCAAACCAGTCCCAAACAAACTTCCATAGAATCTCACATACTTGTTATTTAACAAAACCCCTTCATAGACATGAAGATAAGACATAAATCTATAAGTTTTATGTTTGCACTTACCCTAATTCTGCTTTTATGGCCATAAAAATTAGAGTGAAAAATCTGCTCTAAAACAGAATTCAAAAACTATAAAATCATTTCCACACCAACACCATATAATTTCAAATATAATTTAAAGAAAAATAATTAACTTACCTAAATTAGGAGCTGAAATAATCTAATTTAAGTTTAGGAATTTAAGAGAAACAGAAGAAAATAAAATTTAGATGGCAAATCAGCTTAGGTTAAGTGAGAAGGAGTAGAGTTTTTTTTTTCTTTCTACCTCCCATAAATATCACTAACCACTAACTTATATTATTATTATTATTATTATTATCATTATCATTATCATTATTATTATATTTTTTTAATCAAATATCAAGTAAAATCAAATCAATCCCCCCTCTATGCAAAAGCTCAATTTAGTTCCTAAGGTTACTCATGTAAATAAGTCAACTAGATTCAATTCTTGTAAAATACACATAGTTAAATGGAATGGTTTAATATGCATATGTTCAAGTGAGTTTTATGCAATGCATACAAATTTAAAAGAACTTATGGTTAGGGTCAGGGATGTTACATTTCTTCCCTTGTTATAATAAATTTCATCCTCGAAATTTAATACCTGTGAACAAGTAAGGATATTCTTATTTCATGTTTTCTTCGGTCTCCCATGTGACTTTTTATTTTGAATGGTTTTTCCATAACACTTTAACCAAAGGAATTTCTCAATTCCGTAACTGTTTTATTTTATAACCAATGATCTTTATCAGTTCTTCAATATAACTCAAATCATTGGCAATTTCTACTTCTTCATTTTTAAGTATATGTATGGGATCAGATCGATATCTTCTAAGCATACTCACATGAAACACATTATGGATATGAGCCATTTCTAGTGGTAGTGCTAATCTGTAAGCCATTGAATCAATTTTTTAAGAATTTCATATGGCCCTATATATCGAGGACTTAGTTTTCCTTTCCTGTTAAATCGAATTATCCCTTTCCATGGTGAAACTCGAAGGAATACTTTTTCACCCACTTCATACTCCATTTCTCTCCTATGTTGATCTGCATAGCTCTTTAGTCTATCTTGTGCTACTTTGAGTCTGCTTTTGTTTAGCTTTACTTTGTCCATGGTGTCTTGTACTATCTCTAGCCCTTCTAATATATGAGTTCCCTCTTCATCCCAATAAATAAAACTGTGACATTTTCTTCCATATAATGCCTCGTATAGTGCCACCTGAATACTACTATGATACTAATTATTATATGCAAACTCCATTAAGTTGATATACTCATCCCATGCTCCCTTGAATTCTAACCCACAAGCTCGAAGCATATCTTCAAGTGTCTGAATTGTTCTTTCTGATTCCCCATCTGTCTGCAGATGAAAAGTAGTGCTGAAATTCAATTTGGTACCTAAAGCTTTATGCGAACTCTTCCAAAAGTGAGATGTAAATCGTGGATCCCTATCTGACACAATAGATATTGGTACCCCATGCAATCTAACAATTTCATTCATATACTCCTTGGCCAAGTATTCAAGTGAACTACCCTATCGAATAGGTAAAAAGTGTGCTGACTTAATCAATCAATCAATGATGACCTATATAGCATCTTTCTTTCTGGGAGTTCTTGGCAATCCACACACAAAATCCGTTGCTATTCTTTCCCATTTCCATTCTGGTGTTGTCAATGGTTTCATCTTCCTAACTGGTGCTTGGTGCTCTACTTTAACTTGCTGACATGTCAAACATTTTGAAACATACTTAGCCACATCTCTCTTTATTCTGGGCCACCAATAATATGGTCGTAAAGTGTTATACATTTTAGTCATTCCCGGATGCATAGCATATGGAGCATTATGTGCCTTCTCTAAAATTTCTCAACGTAGGTTGTCAATATCTAGGACACAATTACGTGACTCTATCATCAAAGTATCATCTTGAATGTTAAACTATATGTTCTCTCTTTGTCTTGCTTTCTCAATCTTTTCTTGCAACTAAAGATCCTTGCTTTGCATTACTTTAATTCTATCTCTCAATATTGGTCTAACTTGTAAAGTAGTAACCAGTAACCCATTTTCTTATAAATTTAGTTTAACATTTATAGCTTGTAGCTAAATTAAATAAGGCAGTGGAAGTACCCGTAAATGAGCCACATTGCTTCTTGATTTTCTACTCAGAGCATCAGCTACCATATTTGCCTTTCTTGGATGATACTTAATTGTGCAGTCATAATCCTTCAATAAATTCTAACCACAGCCTCTGTCTCATGTTTAGCTCTTTTTGGCTCAGTAAGTACCTCAGACTCTTATAATCAGTAAAAATCTGAAATGTTTCTCCATACAAGTAACGTCTCCATATTTTCAAAGCAAACACAACAACAACAAGCTCTAAGTCATGTACTGGATAAGATAATTCATAAGGCTTCAACTGTCTAGATGCATATGCAATTACCTTACCATGTTACATTAACACACATCCCAAACCTTGATGAGAAGCATCATTATAAACTACAAATCCTCCTGTGCCTGTAGGAATAGTTAATACTAGAGTAGTTGTCAATCTATTTTTCAATACATTAAAACTTTTCTGACATACTTCAAATCACTGAAATGCTACATTTTTCCAAAGTAACTTTGTTAAAGGGCTGGCTATCAATGAAAATCCCTCAACAAATCGGCGATAGTACCCAGCTAATTTTAAGAAACTTCTTACTTCTGCAACATTCCTTGGAGTTTCCCATTTTACTACCGCTTTTATTTTCTTTGGGTCTACTTCTATGCCCTGTCCAGAAACTACATGTCCCAAAAATACCACATGATCTAACCAAAACTCACATTTACTCAGTTTAGCATATAACTGCTTTTTCCTCAAAGTTTGCAACATAATTCTCAAATATTGTTCATGCTCCTCTTTATTTCTTGAATATAGCAATATGTCGTCAATGAACACAATAAAAAACTTATCCAAATAGTGTTAAAATACCTTGTTCATAAGAGCCATGAATGCAGCTAGTGCATTGGTTAAACCAAAAGGCATTACTAAAAATTTATAATGTCGATATATGGTTCGAAATGCAGTCTTTGGTACATTTGGTTCTGAAACTTAAGCTAATAATAGCGTGATTTCAAATCAATCTTTGAGAACACTTGAGCTCCCTGTAATTGGTCAAATAAATAATCTATTATACGTAAAAGATATTTATTCTTCATAGTGACCCGATTCAATTGCCTATAATAAATGCACAACCTCATTGTCCCATCTTTCTTTTTAACAAATAACACTGGAGCACCCCAAGGTGAAACAATAAGTTTAATAAATCCCTTATCAAGCAAATCCTGTAACTAAACCTTCAATTCTTTCAATTTAATTGGAGCCATTCTATAAGGTGAAATGGATATTGGTGCTACTCCGGGAAGTAACTCTATCGTAAACTCTACTTCTCTTTCAGGTTGCAACCCTGGTAATTCTTCTGGGAATACATCTAGAAATTACCTTACCACTAGAATACTTTCAAGCAAATTATTAGCAGTTTTGGTATCCATCATATGTGCTAAATAAGCTTCACAACCATCTCTAACCATTTTAAAAGCTTTTACAACAAAAATTAAACACGCAGGTACAACTTTTCGTTCCCCTAAAGACATAACCCTTGGTAGATTTGAAGATTCTATGATAACCTCTTTAGTAAAATAATTCACTATTACATGATGCTTAGTTAACCAATCCATCCCCAGTATCACATAGAATTTAAGGAGTGGCAACAATATCAGATTAGCTTCCAACTCAATTTTATCAATACAAATTGGACGGCCATGACATATATTATTCACCACCGTTATTTCTCCCAAAGGCATACCCACATATAGATCAAAACCTAAAGGTTCATATTTTTTACATAATTGTGATGCCATGTCTAATGATATGAATGAATGTGTGGAACTAGGATTAATTAATGCATAAGCTTCTAAACTATGGATAAGAATTTTACCGGTGATAACTTTTGGAGCATCAATAGCTTCTTGTCTGGTCATGGAAAACAATATGGCTTGTGTTTGAGGTCTAAAACTCTAACCTTCTGATCTACTCATACCTCTTCTAGCTGTAGTTATTCTACCTCTACCTCTGCCCCTACTAGATGTTGTACCAATTCCACTTGTTGTTGAAACTCCCACTGTAGGTTTTGATATAACTCTGCTTCCACTACCCCCTGTCACTCTATTCTTTTTAGGATAGTCTCTGAGCATATGATCAAGAGATCCATAAAAGAAACACCTGCCAGTTAGTTTTCTACATTCTCCACTATATTGTCTCTCACAATGTACACATGCAGATCTTTGTGCCACAATGTGACTCTGGCCTGTACTTGTGAAAGATGAAGTTCCAAATCCCCTGCTTCTATAATTAAAATTTCCACCCCTTGTACTAGGTTGTGGCTCTATGTATCCTCCACATCTACCTTGTTTCCTACTGAAACTTTCTACAATCTCACTTAGTCCCATTTTTATTCGCAGTTCTAACCCTTCTTTTACTAACCTCTTAACTCTGATTACAACTACCTTTAGCTTAGCATAATTCTCCAGGTCTGTAGGAGTAATCTTTTCTCTAAGCTCATATCTCAATCCTTCCTCAAACATTCGACATTTATCTTTATCAATAGCTACTAATGAAGATCCATAATGAGATAACTGATTACACTTCACTTCATTTTCGGCCACAGTCATTGTCCCTTGCTTTAAATTCTAGCATTCCCTTCTTTTATCATCTTTATATACTTCTGGCATGTAATTATTGTTGAACTCACGAAGGAAATCATCCTATGTAGGAAATGGAGGATGAACATCACTGTTAAGTACTGTTTCCCGCCAAGTATATGCATCCTCTTATAATAATAATAATGCATAGTCAAACTTTTCTTCTGGTGTGCATTTCATTAAATTCAAAACTCTCAGTGTCCTTTTTAGCCATATTTCCACAACTGAAGGATCTATAGTACCATAGAAATCAACTGCACCCTATTTTCTCAATTTATCATATCTCCTCTCCTTATACTCCTATGGTCCTTGTACTTCCTGTTCATTTTGCTCAAGATGTATTTGTTCATTTGGTGCATGTTGTGCATGAGAATGTATAGGAGATCCAACCCTATCAATAGGTTAATCTTGTGGTGGTTGATGTGATGCTTCCATGGAATGCAAATCGACATCTCCTCCCTCCTTATGGATACCCTATAGACATATAAGGATATACTATATGATAATGTATATAATGCACACGTTCTATTATGCTTATATGTTTTTCCCTTATGGAACCTATCCCTGTTCTGATACCAAAGTATAATATAACACCCTATACACTTACAATTATTACACATCATGATATCTCATATTATTATTGAGCATCATTTGTTCACATGTAGTTATTATACACATATTCATGTTTATCCATACAAGCATACAAACATTTACATTAACTAATGAGCATATGTATGCTAAAAGGAGAGAGAGAGAGAGTCTAGGTTCGATCGACAACCTATGCTCTATGCTTTAACTACCATGCTATATGCTTCGAATAGTCACACTTTAAGCTTCTCTATATAGAAAAATAATTGCAATTTGGTGAGTTGCGACTCAATGAATATAAACATCAATTAAATTCTAAAGGCTTCTTTAACAAACAACTCAAACATCTCACAAAATAAATAAAGAATTCAATATTATATATGCATATGCTTTGGTTCCTTTTATTTGTTATGACCTTGTAAGACAATACTACACCTGGGTTTAAGTGAAATAAGTGACAATTGATTTTGTTGGTCAGCATATAACAAGTGAATCAAGTGATATCCTTTGATCATTAACATTTTCCAAGTGATCTGCAAGTATTAGTTAAGCTAATCACAACATCCTTTTATATCCATATGCAAATGATCAAGTGCAATTATATAACAAGTAATTACCGCAATCATAAATTTGTCATTTGTCATATATCCATATAGCACAAACATAAACAATCTATAATTCTTTAATAGTCATATAATCACTAATCACACAATTGCACATTAGAATCCAATTCATGTATATACTGATAAGTTCATATTTTATGCATAAATATAGTTAATATTTCATTAGTTTTTACTTTATATAGTGCGATTATTTAGTAAATTATAGTTAAAATGTGTTAATTTAGGATTATAAGTTAATATGTTGCATTACATGTAAATTAGTTCATATTTTATAGTAATTTGCTTAGGTTCGCATAATGCATATAAAGTGTCAGGCGATTTCCGCAAGTGTACGGATCGAACAAGTAATATAATGATAAGTAAAGTATCGTTCCCACAGGGAAGGAGTAATTTCTAGCACTAGTTATGGCTATATATTCTATGAGCTAATACAATCAATGATTAATGGTGAATGTTGAACTAA
>CATIWM010113701.1:0-16069 GCA_949671775.1 Mallotus repandus | reverse complement strand
TCATTTAAATATGTATATATAAATTTATATTTTCAAATTAAAATATGAAAAATTATTTTATATAAAAATCTATATTTATATTTTTAATTTAAATATAAAAAATAAAATAAATAAATTCATTTTTTATGAACAATTTTTTTTAAAAGTAAAAAATGGTATAAGGGTTTGATATATAAAATTTCAAAAACCAAAAGAAAATAATTTATGTTAAAAATTTGACATAATGATTTAGAATTTAAAATCCGTAAAGTGTGAGAATCTAAATATATAAAATGAAATTTGAAGAGTCTAAAACTGAAATTTAAGAATGTTTAAGGGCCTCAAAATGGTTTTACCAAATTTCAAAGCTCCCATTCAATGCTTTTTACTATATAAATATATAAACATTTTTGCTTCCACTGAAACCTGTTTTCGGATTAACCTAAAAATAATTATAAAAAACATAAAAAAATGGTAATCATATTTTATAAATATGAAGACTCTTTTATAATTCAAACTTAAATAATATGATAACATCTTTAATCATACACATTTTCTCGATAACAACTAAACAAATTTCCATTAACTTTACTTAAAATTAACCAAAAAACCATATATTTACAAATAAAATTAAACTATAAAAACCATTTATAATATTCATTTTGTAAACAGTTTATAAAATCTTTTAATGAAGACAGACATATAAAATTGAGTTACGTGTGTTCTGAACTCTAAAATCATTAAATCAAAAATTTAAAAAGTATTTTTCTTTATAATTGAACGTGTTAAATTATTAAAATTTATAATATATATTTCTATAAAAAATTTAAAAAATCTATTTTTATTAAAATACACATATTTTATTTGATATAAAACATTCCAATTCAATCATATTTTAAACGTTGCTTATCCTTTCAAAAAAAATGTTAAATACCTTCTTTTATTCAAATAAAACCACTTTTCTTTTTTTAACCTAAAAAGTAAAAAATAAATAATTTCTCATTCATTTTCTATGTTAATTTTATTTTATTTATTCAATAATTAAAAATTATTTATGCCACTTACGGCGAGATAGAGAAGGATGCACCTTATTGAGATCATTGAGAAATTAATTTACTATCAACTTTATGCAAGATCTTGCTAAAAGCTTGGACTCCTAATGCAAATCAACAAACCACTATTTCTGCTTTGGAATTAAATTTTTGTTCTGAAAATAAATTATAGATTGCCTCACTGTTAAGGCCTCTGCCATATGCTTTCTGCTGCAACCCCTTGGCAGGTCCAAAATTCAGTTTTCGAACTGAAGAAAAGATCAACTCTAGTGCAATGCAATTATGAAGTAAATATGAAACCAAATCAATCTCACTTGGTCTTCTGCCAAATTTAAATATCTCAACTTCTTTAAGTTGTAAATGGGGTTGTTCGCTCTCCAACTTCCTCCCAGGTACAACATTCCAATCCATATAGTAATGGAACTGCCATTCAAATAAGCAAATGTTAAAAATTTTTTAACACATGATTTCACCTGCATTATAATTTTGAAACTGACTACTTAGTATTTATTGAAGTCAGATGGAATACATATAAATTATTGTATATCACATTAAAATTCTTGCAGATGTAGAAATGAAGATTTAAAAAAAAAACAAAAAAACACAGCCTGTAGTCCGACGTATTCTTAGATGCCCTATATATTTGACACCAGAAATCACATAAAAAAGAAAAAATATTCTAAAAATCAAGCCAAAACTTAAATTATAATTCAAGATAATTCTTATTGTTGCTAAATCTGAAATAATTGAAAGGAAATAGGATTTCCATTTTTAAACTACTAGTATCCTGCACCAAAATTCTATAAGAGACTAGAATCAGCATAAATTCAAATTCAGTCGAGAACTTATTATGATGATCTAATAAGTCTAAACCACCTAAAAAAATATCATAAGCTACACTTGAACCCTCAAATTTCATGATTTCATCCCAGCCAATTGACAGCTAGAGTGAGATCTTAACAGGTTCAGGAGAAACCTCAGCCAATCACCACAAACAAGGGAGACCATGTTTACCATGGTATTAGTTAAACTACACATTTGACCTCAACATCTTCATGTGGTTCCAACATGGAGCATTCAGGCGGCTGCTTGTAAAGTTTGAAGACCAAGAACCTAAATTTGTCCAACAAGAATTTTGTATGTGCATCCTTCCCTTTCCTAATCGATTTTCTAATCTTTCATGAACTTGTCAAATTCAATTCTACCATTGAATTGTTCATTTGATCAGGAACCTACAAAAAAAGCCATCCTAAATTGCTTCCACTCACTAGCTCTTACTATATCTTTTCAAATAAAATTAGTGACAACAAATATTTCCTTCTGATTATGGCATACTTACAATATCCTATTATTGCATTCATTTACTTCCATGATCCATCCACTTAAAAAAGGAGCCTCACAAAATCAACTGTTATTCATTTTTATTTATACAATTTATAATTCTCCCATTCTAGTAATGTTGCAGAAATTAGATCAACATATAGAATGCTTACTGCAAGGTGGAGTTTCTGCAAAGCAGGAGAAGCATTAAGAATGTATACAATATTGATGAGGTCATATTCTCGTGATGTGCATATACCCAGCTCCAGTTGCTTGAGATGCCTGAATGTAGTCATGCTCTCAGGTACGAGCGGAACCTGGAATATTTTTATAATTACCTTAAAACCTGTAAAATTTTCGTTACAATGCATTGATCAAGTAATTTCAAGTTTATCAACATACCTCAAAAGGAATGAACTCTAATGATAGAAGTTCAAGCTCATCTACGTCTTTTGCAAGTTCATTGAACACGTATCTCATTCCCACCCCTCCCTTATTTGAGAATTGGACAAACATGATTTTAAGTGCAAGAACATCAACGAATGCGAACTGTCTCACTGGACCACTGTACTCAAATGTGTGCAGCTTATGAAGAGAATTTAGCTCCATTCTCACAAAGCCCTTATCATTATGGTCATCAATAATCAATGATTTCAAAGGAAGGGATGGACCAGAAACACATAAGTGTTTAGGAAGAAAGCACCTCACAAGTTTCAACCACTCCTGGTTCGAGCACCCAGAAAGTATGGTGTCTAAATGAAACTGGCTTAAATGTACGAAACTAAGACGGAAGAGTAACCAATGAACTTAATCGGTTGGCATAGTCAGGAGAAGGTGTCAATGTACATGACTTTAAGCGCAGATGCTTCAAGTGAGATGCTCTCCCATGAGGAGGTAGAAGATGACAGCGAAAGTTGTACCGATCAACATCAGGTTAAAAGTAAAGGCTAAGAGAAATTGTTTCAGTCTCCACCCCCAAAGCCAAATCTACCCATCTATCAATGTGCAATTTGGCCTCATTCCCAAGGAAAAACTTAATCTTGAAGCCTTCTAATTTAGGAACAGAACAAACACAGAGGAATTGATCAACCCCCATTATGAATTTAACTTATGTTCCGAGCAGAGTTGGTAAATGCAAGGGCTGTACTTGCTGTAGTTAATTCCAAGAACAGAGTTAAGATCGAAGCATAGGTTTGATGAGCATGAGCATAGAAACCTCCATCTATGCGACAACGACCTAGTTCTAACAGCATCTTGCATACTCAACAATGAAAGAATAAATGATAAAATGTCGTCTGCCAATTCACTGATATAGTCATCATCAACTCTCTCACCATGTCCTTGTTCATAAATCACAAAACAAAGAAAGAACAGACTGAATTGGAATAGCTCAAACTACAAGGTGATAAACAACATATCAAAACTAATCAAAGGCATGCCTACCATCATCAATTATCAAAAAGAAGAGCAAAAACAAAGACAAAAGAAACCAGTGCACAGGCACGTATCAAACATCACTAAGTAGCTCTTAGATGCAAAATGGGTTTTCTTTATTCCTTTCAAGGAAAGCAATTCTGTTGGTTTGATTAGAGAATAACAATAGTTGATGCACCAAATCCTTTCCAGATGATGCACAAAATGGGCAGCCAAAAAAAAAAAAGGAACTTTAAAAACAACAGATTTTGGAAAAGTACATAAAAATAATTATTACGTGCTCAGCCATATGATTCTATTGCTAAGCTCTCTTCGATTTCGCAAGAGGCAATAGATTTAGGTATTTGGCAAAAAAGTCAAATTGGACCGACGTTTTGACCTAATTGCATATTGGACTCTTCCTTTTTTTTTTTTTTTCAACGTTTTGACCTAACATTATTATAAAGTCTTAAAAGTTTTTAAATCTATAAAATATATTTTTTAATTATTTTTAAATTTAAAAAATTTTACAATTAAGTGATATATATTTTAAATAAATGACCAATTTTATTCATTAATATAAATAAAAAATTGAAAATTAACTAAAAATTTAATTTTAATGGTTGACTAAAATTTTTTTAAAATTAAACCTACACAATAAGTGATAAATAAAATTCATTTATTCAATTGTTAAAATTAAATTTTTTTAGTTCTAAAAATTAATATAAATAGTATGACATGCTAATTAAGTTATCATAATATACATTTCTTAATTAACTTGCAGTTTTTTTTAACACCCAAAAATTAAAAAGTTAGTTTAGAGTTTAGTTTTAAACTGTAAGAAAAGAAAAGGCTGCCCCTACATAGTCAAAAGTGGTTATAAGTTCAAAATGACTATAGTATTAGGGAAAAAAAATGCAAAGGGACTACAAAAATTTAATTTTAACAATTGAATAAAAAAATTTTATTTATTAATTATTGTGTGAGTTTAAAAATTATTGTGTAGGTTTAAAAATTTAAACTAATTAATAAAATTTAAAAAAAATTAATCAACCATTAAAATTATATTTTTGGCCTAATTATCAATTTGCTATTTATATTAATGAATAAAATTGGTCATTTATTTGAAATATATATCACTTAATTATAAAATTTTTTAAATTCAATAAAAATAAAAATAAATATAATTTATAGGTTTAAAAACTTTATAATTATTTTATATACATATTTTAAAAAATATTTATCTATTTTTTTTGGTAACCCTTAAAATTAATTTTTTATTAATCTATAGGACTCAATTATACTAAAAAAAGTTACAAGACTTAATTGTATTCAGTAAAGTTCCAATTTGTCTTAATTTTAAAAGTTAAAATTCCACATTGAAAAAAAAAGTTGGGAGGGTCCAATGTGCAATTAGGTCGAAACGTTGGGGTCCAATTTTACACTTTTGCCTTAGGTATTTCAATATATATAAATAAGTTTTTCTTTCTCCAAAACCAAAAGGGTTAAGGAAACACACCCCCAACTCCTAAAAAACAAGAGCCGGTGTTTTGCAGAAAATAGCAGA
Source organism: Mallotus repandus (assembly GCA_949671775.1). Classification (NCBI taxonomy): domain Eukaryota; kingdom Viridiplantae; phylum Streptophyta; class Magnoliopsida; order Malpighiales; family Euphorbiaceae; genus Mallotus; species Mallotus repandus. The sequence continues at coordinate 10,738 of CATIWM010113701.1, read as the reverse complement.
TGTGGCAGCTGATGAGTGGTTGTGTACTTGTGTTAAAAAGTTGGAGGCGCACGTGTAAGTGTAGAAGTGCACTTTGGACACCAAACACAACATTGGGCAATTTACGATTTTATGGTAAAAAAAAAATTTATTTACCATTTTTTGGTACTTTTGAAAATTATTCATGTTTTTATAGTGAAATGTGAAAAACATTTTCAATTTATGGTGTTTTAGGATGAGGTGGTGGGGGGAGGAGAAAGAGAAGACCCATACCGCTAGTTGAAATAGTGGAATGCCCATTCTGTTACTTCAACTAGCAATATGGATATATATATATCCCATTACGCTAGTTGGAGTAGCAGAATGGGATCCGCAGCCAGACATTTTTTTCTCTCCTGAGGTAACACTGATTTGACTATTGTATATATAATTATTGTTTAATGATTATGTTAACTTTTTAATATTATAATTAGTAACAAATTATTGAGTTATGATTATGTTGATTTTAATAATATTTAGTTACTTATCATTGTGTAATGATTGTTAATAATAATAATTATTATTTTTATAATAATAATTACAACAATACTAGTAAATAGTTGTGATTATTTTATTGAAAGGTTTTATATAATTGAGGTAATTTAAAATAATAATAATAATAATAATTACATAGATTTAAATACTAGAATTATATAAAAGTTATTATAAATTTGTATGAATAATAACACGAGTAGATAATATGTGAAAATAATTAAATAAAAAATAAAAAAATTATTTTTAGTAATTAATATATTAAAAATAGTTAATTAAAATATAAATAAGAATCATGAGTAATATACTTTTTAGGACTATTTGCCATTTTATGGTGGTTTTGAAAAAAATTTTCCTTTTATGGTTGTTTTGAGCTAATGTCAAGCATTTTATATGTTTAAAATTATATGGATTAGTTATATGTTTGTTCATTATCCAATATAAGTCATTATTATCATCATCGTTATTTTTATTATTATTATTAAATGAAAGGGTAAAAGGTGAAAAGAAAATATTAATGATTGAAAGTAATAGTTAGTATAACAAGAAATACAAATACAGTTGTAAAGAGAAAAAGAAAAAAAAGCTAGGTGTCACAAGGTTTATGCATGTGAACTCTAGAGCATAATCTCAAATTGCGACAACGATTAACCCATGCAGAGCTCATATCAATGAACTGAGATCCATCGATATGAGAATTACCACCATCATCATCGTCGTGATCATCAGGGTCATCGTCATCATCATCATCATCATCATCATCATCATCATTAGCATCAACAATAGTGTCAGGAGGCGCGTACATATTTAGATTAGGAGGAGGTGTGCAATGTGATGGAGTAGGCACTTTATGAGGTTGAGGGGTGGGAAATGTGGATAGAAAATTTTGGGTGGAAGAAGGAATTGATGGAAAATAAGGAGTTTGTAGAGCTGGAGCCATTTTCGATAAATTTAAAATAGAAGTTGACTTAGATGGAAGTTTGTGAATTGTGAGGTGACAGAGGGATAGGGAGTATGGTGTGATGAAGAGGGAATGGATAGAGAAGAAAAAGGTAATTGGGTAGGAGGAGTAAGATTTGAACCATGAAAGAATGGACTGGATGGATATGTATAGGAAAAATGAGGCGGAGGAATGAATGAAGTGTCTAATGGACCAACTTCTGACACTAAAGTTGATGAGATGTTGATGCCCTGGGAGGAAGGACATGCGGGGAACTTAGTATGAACATAGTGTGGCTGAGGAATGGGAATACATCCATCATTTGCAGGTGGGGGTCTTGGAGCGGTAGAGCATGGGCATGAATGACGCTGATGATGTCACAGTGTCTCCTTATCAACAGGCCCAACATTAATCAATTGTTATGGGAGTGGTGTAGATTATGGTACAGGGTTAGGGCGTGACATATCATTGGTTACTCGTTGCCTAATCTCATTAAGTGCAATTTGTGTATTGTCGGCAATCTGATTAGCTTGAGATAAATCTCGAGTCAACGCGATATGATCAAATGCATCAGCCTACACATTGTTAAGAAATAAATTTATCAAAATTTTAAAAAATAAAGTAGCAAGATATGAAATGACAACATAAAATTAAGTACGTACAATAATTGCCAAACGAGCACTAATGGGTGAGATCCATTGACGTGTCACTAAACGGTACCATTCCAGATATTGTAAATGGTAATGTATGGATCTATGTGAAGCTTCCCCAACCACAACATGATGAGCTCGACGGCCCCAAAGCTCGATCCATTAGGCATGTTTTTTCGTCTAATTTATGTCATAATCTTGCAAATTAATATAATGCAACTCATCAAAGCAGAAAGGAGGATGAGGAATAAGTTGTACACATCCAAATTGTTGTAATACCCTATTAGGGTAGTGCCATTCAACAATATGGATGCATATGAGGGATACTATCGGCCGCCATATGTCGCACCCTTGTATAAGCGGGCAGCTGTTGAATGACATCGTCGGTGTATGGCTCCAAGATAATCTACATAAATAATTAATATATGATTATTTGAAATAATAATGTTGTTATTTCATTTAAATGTTGTATTTAATATAAGTAATTGATGATGATGATGATGATGGTAAAATAATAATAATAATAATAATAATAATTACATACGTTTAATGTATTAATTAGATAAAGTTAATGCTATTTTTTTGCAATACTAACAAGAGTATTGAATATTATGGGAAAAAAGTTTATTAAAAAATTAGAAAATTATTTTTAGTAATTGATTTATTCTAAATATTGAATTACAATATATACACGATGATGATTATTATTCATAAATTGCATAAAAATTGGAAAAAATACGTAATTAAAAAATTAATTACGTAATATAGTAGTCAAAGTTTTACCTCATCTTGACGTGCATCATCTAGTCTCCGACAAATGTCTAAAATGACATGTGTGGGAATTAATGTAATCCCACGTGGTCAACTTCATCTAAAATAATTGTATGTCTCATGTTATTCAAATAATATTGTCACTATCTATTAACAAATATAACTAAAGTTTAAAACTATAACTAATAATATTCCTTTGACCCAAAGGTGCATTTGACGGAATGGACTGATCACACAGTGTAGGAGCAAGAAAAGGAAATCACTCCCAAGCCCATAGTTGAAGGAGAAAGAGTGGGTCGCCCATTTGTACAACTGCTGGAAGCCTCGATGCACGACAAAGCTCCCTATACAGGAAAGCTAAACATGCAGAGCCCCAACTGTAATGGCCTATTAAGTTAATATTGTCCAAGAATTGAAGGAACTGCAAGCTGACTTTGCCAGTAGCTGATGTCATAGGGAATAATACCGACGAACAAAGCTGCAATATGTAGGCACGTGTGTGCCTACACAATATTATCTGGTTAATTTCTTGAGGCCATTCTGTGAAATGCTCCTTAAACCATAAACTACGAACCAATGAGTAATGAATGTCATTTGGTTCAGGTGAAATCCCTAGAAGTGATTGGCATAAATCACTGTAATCACAATAAACTCGGCTAGTAATAGGATGCCCATCAATCGGCAATCCCGTCAAAACAGCAATATCCTGGAGCGTGATCGTGCACTCTCTATTTGGAAGATGGAAAGAATGTGTCTCTGGTCTCCAACGCTCTACTAGGGTAGAAATTAGGTGCCAATCATATTGACATTGTCGAATCCGTGCAACTCTGTGAAAACCAGTGTATCTTAATAACTCCTCCATTTCAGGATTCATGTTTGCATATATGTTCTTCGTCAAAAATGTGTGTCGACATTGAATGATGGGATCTTCCAACTGAAAATGTTATGTTTATAATCAATAATGACACTTTATAAATATTGTACATATAATAAATCTTGCTAATAAATATTCATAATAATACATATTCATAATTACCTGGTCATGCCATATAGCCTGTGATCTATGCTCATTTTGTTGGCGTAGCAATGATGCATCATAAGGCCCAAGCTGGATGTAATCAGCTGGCACGAAATTTTGCTCTATATCTGCCAAAATAAATGAGTAATAATATCATGTGAAAATGTTTTACTAATAAAATAATCTTACTTAATGTAAATACATATATTGAATTGACAAATACATTCAAATCTTATATCACATTTACAACTCAACTAATTTATTTTACAATGAAAAGTAGAACCATAATGCAATGACATGTGATACAAATTGATAGGTTCAATTACAGGAATCACGTGTCAATGTATGGACATCAATTATATTAATTTGATAACACGACTGACAATGGCCAGTAATTGATTTCACAATTCAAAATAGAACAACAACCTAATCACATGTATTCCAAATTGACAAGTTCAATTATGGGAATCACATGTCATGTAAGGACATAATTTATATTAATTTGACAACACGATTATCTTTTTTACAATAAATCACATGTGCTCATAATTGTGACCTATTTCAATGATTGAGCATCTTTATTTTATGTCATTGGATATGTAGTGTAGTACTATAAATACATATTCTATTATGTTTCATCATCAAACCACATTCATATACACATACACATAGACAAAATTTCTTCTCTATAGATGGCAAGTGGTTCTTCATATAGTGGTAGAGGCAGAATATGGCTATTACTAGAATTTGATGATGGGTATCGCCAATTTAGAGTGTCAGATCTAAAAGAATACTATGCAGGACTACAATAGGAATGGGCATTTCGAGTAAATGAATATGAGATTGTAGTTGACCAACTACGTGAATTGGGAGCACATATTATGAGGTCTTCTTCATTATCAATGCAACGAAGAAATCGATTAGAATATGAAATTACTCTTAAAAGAATTCGAGATTAGAATAATTGAATGTTTAAATGAAGATCAAGATATTATATGTTAAAGCTTACTAACAATCAGGCGAATGCAATGGGCAGAACACTTTCCCAGACAGAGGTAAAGATTGTTCTTAATAATCCAGCTTACATTTCTGACTATGAAATGTTTGATGAAGAATAAATTGTTACATGTAATTTATTATGTTATGTTTCCTCATCTGATATTTCAATAACAGATTCATATTCATTTGAGTGCAATATTGAATTATACAGTGTAGCTTATCCGACATCTCCATCTTTTAATAACTCTTGTGTATGTTGTTTAAAAAATTCTCTATTCAAATGTATTTTCATACAATTTTTCTCCTCTCTAATATGATACAAAGCATTTCGTATGTCATCCATATTACATCATCGCATTCGAATTGACTGTGCTTTAAGTACACGTATATTAAGTTCTATAGTTTCTTCCTTGAGTGCTTCAGATTGTCGTAGACAATATTCCCATTCTTCAATCATTTTTACCAATACAGTATGGCTATTATATTGACCTGGATCCATTGGATATGAAAAATTATCATCTAGAGCCCAATGAAATCCTGTGGCCCTAAAAATATCTCCTGGATAATAAACTGTAGACATTGTACCTACAAAATATATTCATACGTCTAATGATACAAATATAATTAATTTTTATGCAAGTGATATCATGAATAATATCACATTTTAATACATATTAACAACATTTTGGTAAACACGAAGGAAGGTATTTTACAAAGTCAATATCATTATCACTATAATCTTCTATGCCCTCGTTATCTATGTCGGTCAAACAACCTTCTAGTTCTACCAAGGACTATTGGTTAAAAGTGTCATTATGCATATGATACTTGTCGAGAAAATTATTCCTTAAAGTAATCTCCTTTTGTAACTATTTTACTACAATATCGACTTCTTCATTATTGTGTCTTGATAAAGTTGCTTAAATTACTTTTGGTGTTGGTAGCTCATGGTACCCGCAATACGCTTCCAATTCACATCTTATTTCCCATAAACGAGCCCATTTTAGATATGCACTAACAACAATGTCAGAACACTGTCCAAAATAATCTAAATTTGCTGTATGATACCCAAAAAATATATGATTTGCACATCCTGGTTTAAGAGATGAATAAGTTAGACGATTTTCGAATGGCCTTTTAGTTCCATACCAAATTACACCTTTCAGGTTTTCATATTTATCAAAAAGTTTTAATTTTTGTTTACCATGTTGAAGAATTTGATGATCCAACTTTTTTAGTTTCCTTTTAATTCAATCCTGATAAACATCCAATTTATGACATATATAAAAATAAATATATAAGTATGATGATGACCATTAAAATTTGCTTATATCTAATGAAATAAAATAATAAGAAAAGGAAATTTTTTGAATATTTTTTTTCATTGGAAAAGTTTCAACATCTCGACCCATTAATAAAAAATGACATAAATGATTATTATTAATTTTGTCCACATGTCCTAGCATTATGCCCGATCAAACCACATTTGATGCAAAAGTTTGTTCCAGCTTTAGAATTTCGTTCGTCCATTTCATTTCTGATGCGCGTAGATCTTGGTCTTCCTTTTTTCCATTTCAATGTTGGATTTGGTACGAATGGCAACTCATGTGACTTCGACTAATAAGTTGGATGACCCAAAGGAACAAAACAAGTTGACCAACATTTTAAATTTTCACTGACGGAGTGAAATGAAACAATAAATTCTCTGTAATCAAATGCATATTTCATACAACTGGCAATAGTATGAGAATAAGAAATCTTGCTTTGTTGGAACTTCCTGCATATGCAGCTTCTTTATTTCAAATCGACAACTTATTTGTGACCACCCATTCTGCATGCATTTTAAAAGCAGTCATTATTTGAAAGATTATATTCTCTTCATCATATCTTTGCACAACATGGCCATTTTCCTTATGAATCCAATGCTTGAGTATTTCTACATAGGTTGGTGTCCATAAAAAGTCGTCATTCAACAATTATGAATATTCAGTTCGATGATGATCAAACATATCAACCAACTTCATAAATATTTGTTGCATCATTGTAGTCACCGAAATTGACCTAATTCTCTTGAACATGGCATTCACAGATTCAGCATAATTTGTGATCATAACACCATGACGATTACCAACATCATACTATAAAGTCCATTTCTCCTTCGGAATTTTATCAATCCATTTTTTAAACTTCGGATGTTGGAGCTCTACTTTGGCCATCCATCTTATGAACTTTCTTTTCTGGAACTCCCGGCCTACTTTATCAAGTAAGTTCTTTATGGCATCTTTCTTAAACTTTGTGTTGTAATTATTGAGCACATGACGCAAATAGTACAGATGTGGATTAGCACGCCATAGATCTTACTTTATCGCAAGCTTTATTCCAATATATTGATAAAAAATGATACAAATATCATCTATCCCATCACAGCAAGAATATCGCAACATCTTCATAAAGTACTCCCAATTTTCTTTATTCTCTTTTTCGACTAAAGCAAACGTTAATGGTAATGTAGCATTATTCCCATCAACTGCTTCAGCAGTCATGAGTATACTTCTATATTTACTATATAGAAATGTACCATCCACATATATGACAGGTTTGCAATGTTTAAACCCGTCAATACATGGCTTATATGCACAAAACATTCACTTGAATTGTCGTACCCCTTCAATAAGAACATGATTTTCTAAATGTGCCTCCCCTTCATTATACCAAAAAAACCAGGATTAAGTGTCACTGCTGCATGCATGAAGTCATAAAGCATTTTATAAGAGTCATCCCAATCCCCCCATAAATTTGCAATTGCCTTTTATTTTCCTTTCCATACCTTTTTATAGGTAGGTGTGATACCAACCCGTTCTTTCAACCCAGCAAGCAATACTTTGACTTTAATGTCAGGTTGCTCTTGTAACATTGCTTGTATGTATGTGGCTATCAGATTGGAGTCAAAATTCCTATTATCTTGACTCTGTCCAGGAGCACCATAAGTGTGGGGACCATTATACCTCGTTATTTTGCAAACCCACTTCTCTTCAGCTCAATGGCTCTTACTCTTCATTCGTAACCTAGCTTGTAAACTGATGTTATAGTATTACACCTGGTTTCACAACTTCAAAATTGTCACCCAACTCTCAATGAATACAACTTGCATGTTGTTTTGACTGCGTCTTTGGATTGAAATAACATACCTTTTGCTAGTTCTTTTGAGGGATTCCAGAGCAGATCATCAACTTTTGAGGGATTTCTATTGACATACATATCCTCAAGATTTACACGTTCAAATTGCGAAGGAATTTATTTATTTAACCCTTCAACTAATGCCACCATCAAAGCATCATTGTTAACATCAACATCACCATCTACATTACAATCATCATAATCATCATCATCTTCATCAAAATAATGCTCCTCATCATCCTCCTCATCCTCCTCCTTAACATCCTCATCATTTTCTTAAAGTTCTTCCTCCTCTTCCTTATCAAAACATTTGTCCTCTTCCTCCTCAACTTCAATTTCAATACGAATATATCTTAAGGAACTAGCTTCTGCACATAGTTCATTTATCACTATACCCGTGCTAAATTGAATATACAGTTCAATTGCGAACCAACCCATAAACTGCCTAACCATTTGAAACATCTTCCAAACATCAAGATCATCTCCAATTTGCGTAAAATGAAACACCACATTTTGACCAAATCCCATAACTGGATGTCTAAATAAAATTTTTGTAATAATCTCATCCTCACTTATTCCAACGACATTTTGAATTATCTTATGTAACCCTTGAAGATCAAAATCGTCAATAAAATTTACCATTCTCAAAGATGCATTTACTACATTCGGGACTGCAAGTAGTTTGAATAATTTCACCACCCCAATATATGATAACAGCTAGTGCATTCGACATTTGGCCTAATATAAATACTAATTCAATAAGTTTTTTTAATATATCTAATTAATACACTTTTCTAGCTACATAAGTAAATCAATATTTTGAACTAATTATGGTTCTTTTCACTCACTACAACAAATTCACTTATCATGTAAATAAAACATGATATCAATTTTTTCATAACTATATTACCACCAATTATATATATAAAAAAAATACCAATAATTTACCACTAATCAATAAATTAGTCAAATTAATTTTTAATTGAACATACCTCTATGGCTTTATAAGTGACCTCCTCAATATTACCTTCTACAAAATAACATAAAATATATATATAACTACGTAAATATATATAAGACAATAAATTAAAAATATTCAATACCGATAAAAAAATTGTTTAACTAAAACAACAAAAAATTATTACTAACTAATTAATTAACCAATAAAATATACAATTATATTTTACCAACAATTATATATAACAAAAAATTATGCAATCATATCTAACGTAATAAAAAAATATTGCATACACAAATACTTTATAATATATATGAAATATATTTCATTTCATAATACATTAAATAAACATAAATAATTTTATTAACATTAAAATATATGTACAACAACTCCTTACATAACATTAGTATATCTATCACCTAAACCTAACTGTCCTTGGAATTGACTCTTCAATTTTTTCTTTATCCATAATACTTGTGGTCATTTTTTTCAACGAAGGAAAATTTGGGCTAGGACCTTTTGAAAGACGAGCGTTTGGACTCATAGCCAATTTGGAGGTCCTATTTAAATTGTGCCAAATGTTGTCCTCCAACAATAAATATACTAATGCATCATATGATATTTTAATATCGAGATCCCAAAGATGCAAAAAGCGTTGACCATATCCGAAGGGAAATGTAGAGTGTAATGCATACTTTTTAGACATTTCACCCAGCCTTTTGCCACTATGAATAAGTTCTTCAATCTTTTGGTTCACTATTCTAATATGTTCACACAATGTATGCTCAGGCTTTATTTTATAATGATCGAGTTCATCGGTTAACTGTCTAACTCTTTCTAGTTGTGCAGTAGTTCTAGCGACTCTAGGAGTAGTAATTATGTGAGCCCCAATACGACAAGGTCTATTTCTTCGTAACTCTTTATAGTCACTGATTTGTTGTATTCTCTCGAAATACGACATTTTCCTTAAACACATTAAGGAAATAACAACATAAATATTATATAACATAATTGGTAATCTCAAGCCTTATCCACTTCTCTTTTTCACTAATTAAAAATAAAAAAACGTTTCACTACAAAATAAATATATAAATTATTTTAAGTACATAAAATTTTTTGATTTTATAAATACGACTTAATATAAAATAATAAATATCAAACAAATTATAATATATATATATATAAGACACTACTATAATAATCACTAACTATATAAAATTGATTACTATAACTAATAAATAAAAATTTGAAACCCTAACTAATTAGATTAATTTTTAAAATTAAGTATCTAATCATTTTTTATACCTAACTAAATAAACAACGTTTAATTTGATAATTAAAATAAGTAAACATTATTTTTAACTAAATAAACAAATTTATATTAAATCATAAATAAAGTTAGTGTTCTTCCTTATTTTTATGTAAAACATAATAATTTTTTTGAGGGAAAATTACATATTTTAACTAACTACCTAAATACATATTTTTTTTTTATAAAAGGGAAATATTTTTATGAATAACTAATTACATATTTGTACTAAATAATAATTTTTACAATTAACTAATTACATATTGTTACTAAAATGTTTCACAACAAAATAATTATAAAAATTATTTTTTAACTAAATCACATCATTATATAAATAAGACATGCTACAAATAATCAACATATTAGAATCATATATTTTACACAACATATAAAGCAATATATATAT
>CATIWM010113578.1:0-41276 GCA_949671775.1 Mallotus repandus | reverse complement strand
CGACCATACAATCACTTATTAGGAAAAAGTTGTTATTTTTTTTTTCATTTTTAGGGGAAATTAGGAGCCATTATGTGATAACAAGAAGTCAATACTCAATAATATTATAACAAAATTTCCATAAAAGTCATTGCTAACTTTGGGCTCTGCCATAGCCAAAACAGAATCTGGTAAACCGGCCACTTTGGCCGCTACCTAATGAAAGTTTTGTGAAAATCTTAGCTCCTTATGTCAAGTCAAACATATTAAACAAATAACAAACCCCTTTAACTATATATATATTCTATGATAATTTTATTTTATTATTTTACCAAAAAACTACCATTAAAGGTGTAAAAAATTTCATATAAACTAAAAATAATAAAAAATTTAGAAATTTATACTAAGAATCAAATCAATGTAGTATTAATATGAATTTTTTATTTTAAATTTAATTTTGATGAAAAAATATATTAATATAAATATATAATTCATGAGACTGAGTATATAAAATCATTATATATTATTATTTTATTATTTTTATTGAAATAAAACCATTGACCTTGAACTACAAAGTTTTTGCAAACAAATTTTACTATTTTTAAAATAATGAAAATTTTCCCTTTCAATAGATGTAAACAAAAAAAGACAATTACTAATAATTATTGAGATTAATAATTATTGAAATTCATTGATAGAAAATATTATCAATTAAAAAATTTGTTGAGGTAGACTATTAAAATATGCTTTTAATTAAATTGAAGTGTTTTTCTATCAAATAATTAAATTGAATTGTTACTCCTAATTAATAATGTAATGAGTAGAATGTTCCAATTTCCAAACAAAATGCAACCCACAAACCCAAAAATATTCCATAGACTACTCCCTATTTTTTTTAATTTAAAAAAAAAAACCCTTTAAAAATAACAAAAATAAATTAAGTTTACTTTTAACAGAAGAAGAAGAAGAAGAAGAATGAGAAGAATAAGCTAAAATCTAGTACTAGTAGTTGGTGATCATTTTGTTAATTCAAAAACCCAAAACCCAAAAAAAAAAAAAAAAAAATTCATCTTTATCTCTTTCTCTCGCTTTGATAATCTGGGTCTTACCTTTCAAATCTTGCGCTCCATCCAGGTACTGTTTCTTCAATTTTTTTTTTTGGGTGATTTGATCTATTTCTAGGGTTTTTTTTAGCTGAATTCAGTATCATTTTCTTTAAAGATTGAAACTTTTCAATTTGTTTTCTTTTTTGACCAAAATTTGTGGTCATATTTGTTGATGATTTTGGTTCATGGTTTGGTCCTAGTTAGCAAACGAGCGTGATGTGAAAATTTGGGAAAATTTGCATGTTAAGGTGATTGATGTGAGGTCTGGATTCAATTGTGTGCTTATATTGGATGCAGTAAGGACTGGGTTTGGGATTCAGTTTGCTTCTTGGAAATTGCTTTTTGCAATTTCGGTTTTTCGGGCATTGACGCAGGGAAGACTATTGAGTGTTTTAAGTTAGAAAGCGTATTTGCTTTGCAGTATTTTACCATTGGTTGAAGTGATTTGCATGGGTTAGATTGTTTCTCCTTAATTCTGAATTCTGATGGCCTTAGGCTTGAGCATGTATTATTATATGCAAGGTAGCATACGTTCGTTTCAGTGCTTGGGCTTTGCCTGATCATTTATATTACTTATTAAGAGCAGATAGCTAGTGGTTTACAGACATGTTGTATTAATTTGAGGTTGGATTTTGGCAATCAGGTAAAAATCCTATTCGCTGTCCTTTTATTTTTTAATTGGAAGAAAGGTTAAGGAGGGCTTGAAAGTTGGTATTTATCCAACTTTCTTGCCCATTCAATTTTTTAGGTCGAAATTGAAGTTGAGGGTTGTTTGCAGAAAAAAATGAGCACCAGGAAATTTCCTTTTTCCTGTTAGATGATAAAAGAATGCTAAGAAAGTGGAAAATTGAATAGTTTCATGCAGATTAGGGATTTTCAATCAATGGATTGAAATAGCATCATAAACAATTCATCTAAAATTGATGACTAGGTTAAAGACTAGTTTAACTATAGACACTGAGAAGACAACCGACTGACAATGTACTTGAGCATCAGTTGTTGGTCCCTAGCAATTTGAACTTTTGGTCAAAGGTGATGTTTATCAAAGTGCAGAGCTTTGATAAGATGAATGTAGGAGTATTACATAATTACATTGAAGAAGAAGCAACTCTTGCAGTTTAGAAATTATGCTCTTTCATTCACCTTTGATCTAACTATTCTGATTGTGGGTGTGTCGTGTGTGAGAGAGAGAGCCTTGTCAAAAGTGTGTTATACAACAAATACTAGAGTTTATTGAAGAAAAACAAATAAGTAACAAATATCTTGCATGTTCTCATACATATGAGATCATGCGAAGAAAGAAAAAACATTTCCCTATAATGGTCTCACCAAAATGAGATCTCCCGATCGGAAATCTAGAGCTCCTCTTGCTGTTTAGAGCTCAAACATGCTACCTCTTGATTATGAAATCTGGAATTTTAATGTTACACTTGACAACAATTTGATTAATAACATCGATCCCTGCTCAGGAAATGTAATTGTTACTGCAGCCTTCGATAGATAGGTGCTTGCTTTTATCTTCTTCCCTAAGTTATTTTTAAAGGACATTAGGAAAATTGTTGGAATGAAAAGTTTTAATGGAAACTATGGATTGATGGAGTCCTTATTTTAGTGACAGAAATATTTGGTACAAGAACAATAGAAGTTTTTCATATGAGTATGACAATTTAAAGTTTTGGTTCTTTACAGGAGATTTCTGGCTGTGAGCATCAACTCTGAAGAGTTCAAGAATTTATATCATGGTTCAAGAAGTTTTTCTTTAATATCGCAGTATTGGGGATCATTAATGTGAGATATTGATTTGGTGTTTCAAATAATAAATTTGTGGTGGCAAAGGTACACTTCATACTCTCCTTATTCCTGGGATTTATACCTTTCCTGTGTATATCAATTTTAAACTTAGCAATATATTTTTTTTTTCTAAATGTGATGTTTTATTAGTAAAAATGCGTTGATTGAAGTGTGAGAGGGGGTTTGATAATGTAACATTCAATATAGCTTTAGAAGTTGCTAAGGGTGAAAAATGAATTCTGTAGTTATAGCTGTTTGTTGGGCTCTGTTTCTGTTCTATTATGTATTTGACATTAATGACTTCTTGTTTTATTAATACTGAATTCATGTATTACATGCTTATATTTTAATTTTGGAATCATTACATGACATGAAAACCATCTTCTCTATATCTAAGCTTTTATTTCTGTTACCAGATGGTCTTATTGTTTTAATTTTATCATCTCTCAATTAGTTTTGATTAGCTATTCTTTTTCCTCCTTTACTGCAACAGTTTATTAGTTCCCCACCACACTCTATGACATTTGCATGCTGTTGTAGTTGGAAATGCAAGGTTAAGAAAAGGTTGTTGTGGTTGGGCTTTTCAAAATAGTGTCTACCATTATTTACAAAATACAAATAACTGCAAACATGAGATGCAGTATGGTTATAATGCACGTGACTAATGTCCATGATGAGTTCTAACTAGCTGATGTTGCTACATCCCAGTTTTTGCTTACATCTACTATATTGTCTTGTAAAAGGTCAAGCAATTAATGACAAGTCAAGATACAATAATCATGAAGTCAATGCCAAAAAGGAATCAGTATTGATAATGATTGACTCATTTTAAGAAAAAGTTGGTGGTTTAAGAGAGTCAATGCACAAATTATCAAGTAATTGCTAAGAGGACAAACTATTGTAGGCTAATTAGTTCTAGACAAGTTGTCTTGGTAATATTGGGAAAGGTCACTAATTGCATAATGCTATAATATATTGCTTTCTTCATTAGTGGAAATTGAATATCAAAAGTAATTAAGATGTAGTTCTAGTCTGGTAGATGGTTTAGCATATCGCTATTTCTTTTTTCCTTTATTGGAACACTTTTTCATTTTTCATTGATGCAGGTCTGATGGAGATTTCATTGTTGAAAGCCCTTCTCAATAATATCTCCTCTTTTTTACATTTATCATCTATTGAAAACTTGAGCTCAGACCTGGTTCAGAAGCATTACCAGAAGGCAGAAGAGATATTGAAGCTATTGAAACCAATACTTGATGCCATTATTGATTCTGAAATAGCTTCTGATGAAGTGCTTACTAAGGCATTCAATGAGTTGGGCCAATCTGTTGATGAATTGAGGGAGCTCTTTGAAAATTGGCAACCATTGGCTAGTAAAGTTTATTTTGTAAGTTCAAAATCAGGTTTTTGTGTTTTTAGATGGAAATTTTACCCCATATATATATATATGCATGTTTTGGTGGAAGTACCTAAGATGACCTTGCTTATGATTATGCATGCATGATAACTGATGTGTATGCACGTAGTTTATGTTATATCTTTTACTGCATTTCCTTTATGTTAGAATCAGCACGGCACTTATCCATGATAACTGGGTGACTACAAGTTAGAGTTTATTGTGATGGTAATGGCCATTTTATAGTGATGTAAGCAATGGAAGATGTTTTGTTGGGATCAAGCTGGGTACATTTATGAGACAAGTATGATGTGAGAGAGAGGTAGGATAAACATATGCCCATATGATTGTAGATTGTTATTACTTGTAAGGATAATAATTTGGTGTTGGGAATTTTAGCAGGATCTCGGTATTTTATTTGAGAAAAAGGATAACACAACCAGAGCAATATTTGAAACTGAAGGGGCGCCAGGCTCAAAATACTCACCTGTTACTTTGGCTAAAGGGCATTTGAACTGTGAATGAAGTTTTAGTTAGTGGAAAAAGCTGCAGCTAATTCCTTAACGAAAATGACTGCACCAATTTTATTCATTCATTCAGTTTTATCATGCAGTTCATTCACTTCCTTTAATGATAATTTCAATATATGACAAATATTTGGAACTGTGCACAATAATTGCTAATGCTGTTAGTTACTTTTACGAAGTTACAAAGACCGCGAAAGCTTGACTGTTAATTGGTTGAGCTAGTAATATCATAGGATAATCATGAGATGACTTCTTAGAAATCTTCCCTCCCCTCTTTATTCAGGGTAAAATGGAAATTGAGTTATTTGAAATCCTATTTGACCATGTTAAATACTAGAATCTTGAATTTTATCATCATTATTATAGCTTTTATCATCAAGAATATAGACATTTATTTTTATCTTTATCATTGTGTATAGGAGTTGAATTAAATGCGAACTTCGCTCGGTTGCCATAGCATTATTGTTGTCCTAGTACTTATCATTTTCATCAAATGTAATTTGGCAGTTTGAGACCTCTGAACTACAATGAGCTATTTTTAATTTTGCTGCTTTGAAGCTTAAATTACTATTGGCAAAGTTACCTCTGTTATTCACTTATCTAATCTCTACAGCTAGTGGGAGACCTTTCTTGATATGATGTTACCCTGATCCTATGTTCCTTGCCATTACAATTGAGCACAGAAACTCAATAATAAAAATAAAAGAAAGGAACAATGATATTTTGCTGAATGTATGAAACTGTTCTTAAGGATGAGTTTTTTTTTTTTTTAACATTTTTTAATAATGTTCTCTAGGTTATGCAAATTGAATCTTTGATATCAAAAATTCGGACTTTGGGCCTGGATATTTTTAAACTGCTGAAGTCTTCCCATCAGCATCTCCCTGATGAATTAAGTTCATCATCTCTTGAGGTAAATGTCCTTGAATACTTGTTTCATATTTACAATTGTTTGATTAGTTAATGCATGCCGTGCCAACCATAAATTTGTGATGTGAGGCTTTGTCAATAAGCATTCTAAACTCCTTCAGTGATGACTAATAATTGACATGGTTGATTGCAGTACTGTGCACAGAAAGTAAAGCAAATGGGATGTGAACAAACATCATCTATTGTTAGAGAAGCCATAAGGGATCAAGCGGAGGGTGTTGGACCCAGCTCAGAAATCCTGGTAAAAATTGCAGAGAGCCTAAGCTTGTGGTCCAATCAGGATATTCTGATTGAAGCAGTGGCCCTTGAGAAATTGAAGGAGAATGCTGAACAAGCTGAAAAGTCTAGGGAAGCTGAGTTATTTGATCAAATGATTTCTCTTGTGACCCGCATGCATGATCGCCTTATCCTGATAAAACAGTCTCAGACCCGTAGCCCAGTCCCAATACCTGCAGACTTTTGCTGTCCTCTCTCCCTTGAGTTGATGACAGACCCAGTGATTGTGGCCTCAGGGCAAACCTATGAGCGAGCCTTCATCAAAAACTGGATTGAACTTGGACTAACTGTATGTCCCAAGACACGTCAGACTCTGGCTCATACCAATCTGATACCTAATTACACTGTAAAGGCACTAATAGCAAACTGGTGTGAGTCAAACAATGTGAAGCTACCTGATCCTGTGAAGTCTGCGAGCTTCAATCAGCCCTCACCACTTCTTATTCATGCTGAGTCTGGCACTCCCAGGGATTCACATTCCAGGAGCAACCAACCTATGTCCCCTGAGTCAACTCGGTCTACAGATTCACCTAGGAACTGGATTTCTTCCAGTGGAGTTCATCGAGAAGGAAGTTCTCCACTTCATCCTCATTCTACCTCCGAGGGTTCCTTATCTGGAATATTAGGAAGTGAACAAGGTCTGGACATAGCAAGAATATCACGAACAAGTTCTGAGGAAAGGTCTACGAATCAGAACTTGGAAGAAAGGAACATGGATTCAGCTGTCCGGCACTCTCTATCGCCGTCTATAAAAGAAGCTTCAAATGCAGTTAGAGCTAATGAACCAATAGCTCAGAGCCACAGTAGAAATGCCTCAGCCTCCAGCGCAATTGCTAATTCAAATTTTTCACAAGGAGCACAAGGTGATACTAATGAGTCTTCAGAGGTGTTAAACCATCTCAGTTCCTACAGCAGTGATACTTCTGGGGAGGTAAAAGCAGAGACACAGGCTTCCACTGCCTTGAGCAGTCCTCGCCCTCACAGAGAACCCGAATTTGCACCCCGCTTGCTTGAAACACGGTCTCGGAGCCAGACCATCTGGCGCCGACCTTCGGATAGGCTTGTTCCAAGGATAGTTTCTTCTCCTGCTATTGAAACAAGAACTGATCTTTCTGGCGTTGAGACCCAAGTTCGGAAGCTGGTTGAGGACTTGAAGAGCGATTCAAATGATATTCAAAAAGCTGCAACTGGTGAACTCAGGCAACTTGCAAAACACAACATGGAAAATAGGATCATTATAGCAAACTGTGGGGCCATCATTATACTAGTTGACTTGCTTAAATCAACTGATGCAAAGGTTCAGGAAAATGCTGTCACAGCACTTCTTAACTTGTCCATTAATGATAACAACAAAACAGCAATTGCTAATGCAAATGCTATTGAACCTCTTATTCATGTACTAAAAACAGGAAGCCCGGAGGCTAAAGAGAATTCAGCTGCCACGCTCTTTAGTCTCTCGGTGATTGAGGATAATAAGGTCAAGATAGGACGGTCTGGGGCAATTGGACCTCTGGTTGATTTATTGGGGAATGGAACTCCCAGGGGAAAGAAGGATGCAGCGACAGCTTTGTTCAATTTGTCAATATTTCACGAAAACAAGGCTAGGATTGTTCAAGCAGGTGCTGTTAAGCACCTTGTGGAGTTGATGGACCCCGCAGCTGGAATGGTTGACAAGGCAGTTGCTGTTTTGGCTAATCTTGCAACAATTCCTGAGGGGAGGACAGCGATAGGTCATGAGCAAGGGATCCCTGTTCTAGTTGAGGTTGTTGAGTTGGGTTCTGCAAGAGGGAAGGAAAATGCCGCTGCTGCCCTTTTGCAGCTTTGCACAAACAGCAGTAGGTTTTGCAACATGGTGCTCCAGGAAGGTGCTGTACCACCATTAGTGGCATTGTCACAGTCTGGCACCCCAAGGGCTAAGGAAAAGGTGCAATATCAGATTATGCTTTTGTACATAGAGAGTGTTTTGCTTCTTCCTTCTTCTTCTGCTCTCCTTGAAGAGGTAATATAACTAGTTTGTTGGTTGCTTACAGGCACAGGCACTACTTACCTACTTCAGAAACCAACGGCATGGTAATGCAAGGGGCTGATTTGTTGAGAAACCAACCTGCCAGTGTCATCTGAGGTTTTGATTCGAATTGTATACATAGTGTGTACATTTGTTGTTGCAAATAATGGATATTAAATTAAGGTTTTGCTGCATGGATTTTACTTGATTTGTAGAGGAAAATTGGTTTATGGAGGACATGATTGATGGAATCCTCTTGCGAAAAACTTGTGAATGTGGGAAGAAAGTATATCCTGAAGTTTAGTCTTCTGAAAGAGTTGGAGAGAAGTGAGTGGGTGCTTTTAAGTTCACATCTATGCTTCCTTCATCTGAGCAAGAAGCGGCCTATTAAATCTACATCTTTCCTAAGATGTTCATAACAATAATGCTGATGGGCTATAAGGGCTGTTCGCTAGGACATTGCTAATATGCATTAAAAACAAAAAAATTGGCGTTGATGCATTACCTTCAATTAATTTGTTTGGTTAACTGTGTTCTAAAGTAAAAATCATTAGGTTATTAAATTATTTATTGAGCCACAAAAAATTCAATAAAAATAAAAAATTATCTTTTGTTTTATGCCTCGTAATTTTAAATATCCTAATTTCCACTAAAATAACAAATTTTATTATCATTAATTTATAATACTGTTATCGTTTAAATAACTTTATTGAGTTCAAGTTGTGATTTATATTATCGTATTAAATTAATTATTAAAAGTTACTCGTGATTCTGTCTATAAAATATAAGGGGGTGCACATAGAGAAAAAAAAAGAAAAATTTTCTTTCCCATGTATTCAATTTTCAGCCTTACCAAACAAAGTTCTACAGTATATAGTTAAAAAAAATCCTGGAAACAACTTAGGCCTTAACACACCTGAACCAAAAAAAAAACTAAAAATTAATACCTATAATTCTTAATAACATAATTTTCCAAAAAAATTTTAACAGAAACAGTGGGACTCAGTGGGACCCTTATCTACAACTTGAGTAACACGCCAATGAGTGATGTAAAAGGCCGCCAAACAGTCCCCAACATCTGAAACAGCATGTGACTCTTTCAAACATTTTCCTGACATGACATCTCTGTCATCTACTCTTTCACTTCGTCCACACTCGCCCGCCCTTCCACACTCTTTTTCGCCTTTAAAAACACTCTCACCCACCGCTTAATTCTCCCTCTAATCACCGGCCCAAGAGCGACTTCCACTTCCTCCGCGCCATATCCTTCCGTGTGTACCTCTTTTATCTTCTTTTCCGTTTTCTTTTCTTCTGATCTTTTTTAGGGTTTTATGTTTCTTTCTCTTAATTTTAGGGTTTTAGAGCGTTAATTTTGTCAAATTTTCGTTCTTTTTAGTTGGTTCTATGACTATGAGTTTGTTTCTTGGCATCTAAAGGGTGTTTTTAGCGACAATAATTGAACTCGTTGCTAATAGTTTTTTTTTTTTGGGTTGCAGATGAATGTAGAAAGTTAATATGGGGCCTGAATTAGAGAAATCAAAAGTTACAATTGGAGTTTTGGCTAATAAAGAGAATCAAGAAGATAAGCAGTTTTTTCAGTGTGTAAATAACCATGAAGATAATAAATTTTATGACAATGATGTTGCTTTAAATGGTAGTAATGGGGATATAGAAATTAATATAGTTGATTGTGCAAAATCTGGTCGTGAAAGTGGACAAGTTGAAGCCATATGTGAGGAGGAGAAGGAGGATGTTACTGAGAGTATGAGTTCTTTTGGTGACACATTATCTGATAATGACAATGGTTCTGCTTTGTTGGGTGAAATTGAAGTTGATTCACAACTACGTGGTGGCGATGCATCATCATCATTATACGATGGTGGAGGATTGCTAATGAGGTAAAATTTTATGTCATTGAATTAATTTTGTTCATTACAATAACTGATGTATGCATAGGCTGATGATGAGAAGTCAATTTATTTGAAACATTTCCCCCCCTCCACAGAATGCATAATGCTGTGGGGAATTGTGGTCAAGTAGGCATTCTCAGATATATAATTGTTTGCAATGCGTCCCCTTTTTTTCAAAAAAAAAAAAAGAAAAAAAAAGAATAATTGATTCTTTGAGATGGCTGACATAGCTTTCTGATTTTTCTTTTGGTACATAAGAGAAAATGTTGCTTCTTTTCAGCATTGTAGTATCTGTTTGTTTATGCTTTAAGAATTTGAAGGAAAAATACCTTTCGGAGTTTCAATTTCTTTTACCATTTCAGGAGGAAAAAGTTGACAGACCATTGGAGGAGATTTATACGCCCACTTATGTGGCGATGCAAGTGGATAGAATTGCAAATTAAGGAATTTCAGTCCCAAGCACTGAAGTATGACAGAGAGCTTGCAGAACATGCACAGAGAAAGCAATTTGATTTTGGTACATTTTTAGAAGAAGGATTTGACATGAAGTCACTGCCATTTTCAAGTTGTACCCAAAGAAAGAAAATTATGAAGAGAAAGAAAAGAAAAAGAGTCGAAGACATGACTGATATAAAATCATATATGCTGCAACATAATCTGTTCTCCTATTATGGTACTGTATTCTGTGTTACCTTGTTTCTTGTAGCATTTTGCATGCTGAAATGACATATGTTTGCAAGAAAAGAATGTAATAAGTTATTTATTCTTAGTTTTCTCCTGTTTTTGGCAGAAAATAGGAAGTCCGCTGCCAATGGTGCTTCAATGAACGATGATTGCAATGACCTAGGTATGCAATTAAAAATTTGCTTGGACCTCACACTTCACTTATTGTATGTCTTGTCTTATATGATAAAACTAATATAGCAAAACCAAGCTTCTGCGTATGATTTATTCCTTATGACCGCTAGCTATTATAACTTGTTGATTTGGACTTCTAATTGATTGAACTAGTTACTTTTAACCATTGAGGCGAGACAATCAAAGGTAGCAAATATTCAGTTGTACTCAAACGTGGTTCTATATTGTGGCAACAATTTTGGTTTTGTATCATTTTGTGCGATGGAAAGCATGTTTAAAATTGCTCTAGTGTACATTTATGCACTAAAACATACCTTGTTTGGCTGATGTTGGTTGTTGAATTTAATGTTCTGCTGAACCTTTGGTTCAATTTCTATATCTTTTTTCCTAATTTTATTTAAAAGTTTTGCAATATTATGCATTTGTTCTATTATGAACCCTGAAATTATAGAAGAAGATTGTACCACAATTCTTTTATTATTGTTATTATTATTAAAAAAATCTTGCACATTGAGTATTATTACAGAAAATATGGCGTTATCAAAAGTGTTGGAAGTTGATAAAGCACCAACATCAATAAATGATTGGTGGCTTTTAATTTTTAATTGGATGTTCTCTAGCTACTGCAATGGATAAATTCTAGAAGGCTATGAGGTGCTTAATTTTCTTATTTGCAGTTTACGTTATTTTGCAGGTAAGGTAATCAGTGCTAATGATGAGTTTGGGTTTCAAGATGGATGGACATCTCTTGAACCCAAAGGTGAAGATAATATCCAAGAAAATATTCTTTGGAAGATTGAAGTGCTCCAGTTACAAGTCCGTAAACTGAAGGCCCGGATTGAGAAAGTGGTGAGTGAGAATCCTGGGAAATTCTCTTCTGTTAGTATGTTGACCATGCCTACATCAGGTGATGCGTTGACCAGCTCTGGTCAAAATCATGTTTCTCCTCCTGAAGTTGGTGATGGGACGCGTTCAAGATCTATATACACCTTAACTCAGCATGTGTCTGAGTTTAATATGGGGGGTCTTATGCCTGATAGCATGGTTTCAAGTCATGGAGAGGTCACACTGCTTCCTGATAGGATTGGAGTGTCATGTGAAAATGTAAGCTACACTTCTTTCTTTCTTCCCTCCTTCCCTCTCTGATTAAGAAGTTCATGATGCCCATCTCTCCTCTCCTTGGTCTATAAATATTTTAATTAAAGGCAACAATGGCTTAGATATGTTGAAGTTTTTCTTCATTTTCCAAGTATTTTTAGTGGTACTAGTGATTGTGGTTGTTAACGCCAACTATTACTAACTTTTGCTAACTGGTAGATACCAAATACTTCTCTCAAGTGAGTACAATCTATGCTTTCACGGTATCTCATTTTGCTGGTCCTCACTGCAAAACTTGGCTGTTTGAACCAGAATTTTGAAATTAATCTATTAGGGACTATGCTTTATGTGATGTAAATAGAATTGTGAAGAGGTGAAGAAAATGGCAGATCTCATAGTAGATTGAAGGAATTTTGAGAGAATAGTTAACAGAATCAAGTTGAGTGCTAGGTTGTCGTGCTAGTGGGAGCAATGTAGTAGAATAGGTGTATTAAGAAGCTTGACACATGCAAGTGAGATTTAGATATGACAGAAATTATTTGTCCTATTTTAAAAATTTCAAATTTGTAATGAAGATGCTTTTGCCACATGTTTACATGTTGGCTAATAGAAAAAATTGTTTAGTTACAATATATCACATTTAAAGTTTAAAAAAAAAAATGATAATACATGGGAATGGATCATTGCTGATACCTTTCAGTCCCTGTTCAAAGACTAGAGCATATATGTTCATGGTACTTAGAATTTTAGTACTGAATTATTTCTGGACTCATCTTAACATAAAAGAAAGCAACAAATTGATTCACATTTAATTGGGATTTGTTCTTTTCTTTTAATAAGATCTACAATGAAATTTTTTTTTTTGAACACATCTCTGGTGAATTTTAGCTTAAGGTGTTTTGTTGCTTTATAAGATTTACTTGTATAAGCATTTGTCGTGTTGGCAATTATGGCTCTGGAGAGGTTGAAAACTTTTATATTCTATTATAATTCTGTTCATGGATCATTTTTCTTATCTGAGTGTGTAATCCCTTATTGTTGCCTCTAAATATTGATATTTTGATTTTTTGCATGCTTAAGTATTTCCCCTTCTTATATACTGTATTGCCACCAATTCATTAGAATCATTTTTTTATCTTTAATTTTTGAAACTTATTCTCGCCTCTCTATATTTACAGAATGAAGAGGGAATTCTCATTAATAATCAGGCAGCAAAGGAAGAGATGCAAGGCTTCAAAAATATTGGAAGTCAGCACACAGAGAGGGGTGAGGTACTTACGGAAAAGCAGATCATGGCCTTAGAAATTGACAAGCCCACACAGACATTTGTACCCCGTGTGAATTTTGGCGGGAAAACACTTCCGAAATCCCGGTCCAATGTTTCCAATAACAAGAGAAAGCGGGGGAGGAGAAAATCTCGCAGAGGTGGTTGGAACCGTAAATCATCAGCATAGCTGGATAAGAAACTAGTTGGATATCAAAGTTTGTATGCAAAGACAGAACTTATTAGAACAGATTGTTTTCAGCCACACCTGTTGCAAGATGATAATTGTACATGCTGCATATTCTGATGTATATCTTCCTTTTTCTTTTTGCTGCAACGGAAAGCGCTTGTATATGCTGCATATTGTTGGTTCTGTATCTATGGTATAGCATTTTGGACATTTTGTTTAAAACACGATGTGTTAACTTATTGAGACAGTGATCAAATTTTATAATTGTGTACATGTATGCGCATACCTATATTTTCAGCGTATGCCAAAATCTGCTTTTATTGTTGCTTATGAAACACTGGGGAGAAAAGGAGACTGAAAATGAGAAACGAAACTGCAAATGTACACTGGAAAAGCATAGTTCAGTTTCTTTCAAGCCAGACCACCAA
This sequence comes from Mallotus repandus, assembly GCA_949671775.1. Taxonomy (NCBI): domain Eukaryota; kingdom Viridiplantae; phylum Streptophyta; class Magnoliopsida; order Malpighiales; family Euphorbiaceae; genus Mallotus; species Mallotus repandus. The sequence continues at coordinate 27,518 of CATIWM010113578.1, read as the reverse complement.
CCCAAGGGGTATGGTGGTAAGGGGCTTTAAAGTCCCATTGGGGAGTGACGGTTCGAATTGAACCCCACTCCCCACCTCCTTCCCAATTCCCCCCCTCTCTCCCTAATACCCCCATATCAAAAAAAAAAAAAAAAAGTTTCTTTCAAGCCGGGAATAAGATTTGATGCTGAAAACTGCCAGAGGAATTGACATCATAGATACCTTTCTTAGAACGACCTTAATCCATTTCCTCACTTCTTGGCATCTTGTCCTTACCTTATATTACACCTTAAAGTTATAGCATTTACTGTTGTGTTTTGCAAAAAATGAATATGTTTGCGAGTCTCTTGAGAGAAGGTATGGAACTGTGTATTAAATCTGTAGCTCTTTTAGTTTCTTTTCTAAATCCCTTTCTCTAACTGATATGGTGATGGTGATTTTTATTCATTATTTTAGTGATGTACCCTTTAATTTCGTTTTAGTTTTTTTCTTCCCTACTTCATTAATGTTTTGATGATACTGAATTGATTGTTTGCTGATAGGGCTGTTCTCAACACATGCTACAAATTTTGTCATGGGAACACTGTACAGGCAATTCATAGAGAAAGACATCAGTGGCTTTGAGGAATTCTATAGTGCTGTTCTTGATGTCCTTGAGTAAGATTTTTTCATAATTGATTCTTTTAAGCTTTGAGGCTTTGACTAATCCACTCAGCAAGCAATGTTCAATAGCCAGTACTTTTCTGCAACCCTCTTTACTTTAGAAGTTGGCAGCTCAAGCTTTTAGAATGAATTTCTTTAAAAGAACTGTCCTGTAACGTATTGTAATCCCAATGTAACTTTTGTTTTTATATTCATGGGATGGGAGGCTCATTATAATGGACTTTGTGAGCTAAAATGGGAGGCTACCCTCCCCTTACACCATAAAGATACAACTCCCACCGCTATTGGATTTAATTCATCTCAAAATTGACTTATTTTGTTACCCATATATTAATTGGTTTTTCAATTTATTTGAGCATTGATCTATAAGAGAAAACTTTGAAACAGCACATTCATCTCAGAATTGCCTATTGAGACTTATCATATACCCTCCAAGAAGGCAGTGGAGGTAAGTCAACATTGCTTTGCCATGTTGCAATTCTCATAATATACATTAGACTAAATGGTGACAACACTAAAATCTTCTGTGCAGAGATTTTTTAATGACTGGAAAAGAGCTCCACAGTCTGAGAGGAAGGAACTTCTTGTTGGGTTTATAAAGAAGAGCTTGAATCTTAGCAAACTTTCTGACTCTACCCTGATCATTGGAATTGTAACAGCAACCGCAGCAGCTAAAACAGCAGGAAAAAATATTCCCCAGTTAAAGATAATCAATGGCATCGCGAACCCCATCTTTGTGCCTGCTTTGACACTATTTCCACTTGTCTTCATCAAGCTCACAAGAAACTTGTTGACATTGTGGCATGGAGGTTTCTAGTCCTCAATTCTATGCTTCAGATTATAATCCCACTTGTATCTTTGTCGAATTTCATTTTATATTTCAACAATAAGCTTTGGTTTAACTGGAGTTTGAATCTGGTTGAAGAACAATTAACTAAAATAGAATTTTCACTTTGTATTTCTAGTAACAATCTGCAATGTAGACATTTTTTGAATTCACAGAAGCAATCAAGGCTAATGGCCCTGAAGAAGCTGAGGAAGAATCTGTTTCAGAGGATCAAGCCCCTGAAGGAAAAGGGAAATTAGTCAAGTATGCTGCTAAGAAAGATCAACCTCAAGGGTCTTCCTGTCAGTTGCAGAAAGTAAACCAATTCTAACTCCAAGTTAACCACAGCTTCTTTACATTTCCCAACTAATATATTTCCAACAATTTGATAATTGTGGAAAAACATTTACAGCAGGCTGTAAAAGATCAGCCACAAGAACAGGCTGGAATGCCAATTGGTCAACAAGGCAGGTCAAGAAGGCCGAGCAAGAAGATCATTTCCAGTTCTGAATCAGCTCGTTTATCCGTCAACCCCCGTGCAAAATTATCCTCTTCAGAACAACAAACGGTGAGCTATCTTCTCCAAGAAAATCAATCTTCCATTGTCCGTCCACTTCTGTTATGCTACTTTTTAACACTATTATCTCTGAACAGGTCCTTGTCGATGAAATGCTCTCTCTTTTCTCCAAGTTCGAATCAGAGCTTTCTCCCTCTGGCTTAAATATTCAAGTTGCAGTGCAAAATGTGAAGAATGCTTTTAAAACTGGACCTTACATTCTTCAAGATCCTGAACAGGTCAAGAAACTCAAGAGGGCCTTACGTGTAATCTGCACATGTCCGTCTGATCAGGATACTTTTTCGGCTGGACAGATGGCTGTCATCACCAGCTTTGACCAGGATATAGATACGCTTGAAGAAAAGTTTAGAAGTGCTGAAGATGTGGCAACCAGGGCCTTACAGCTTCAAGCTAACAAAGAACAGGCTGAGAAAGATTTTCAGGAAGCATACCATCTACTTAAAGAATTGAAGGTTAAAGATGGTCAAATTAAGGATCAGATGGGGAAACTGAAGTCTGAAATGAACAGCATTAGAGCAGCTGAGAAAGAAAACTTAAGGAAGATCAATAATTGCTTCGAGTCAGGAAAGTTTCACAAGGAGTTGGCAACAAAGTGCGAAATGGAGCTGAGACACTTAGGACATGCCAGGGACATAGCAAAGAAAGATAAGTCTGATGTAGAAGCTGCTTTCAAGAATTACAGACAACAGTTGGCTTAAGTTCCCAGTACATTGAATTGCAAATCCGCCCTTTTCCCCAATAAGTATTCCAAAACATTTTGGCTTGTATTGTTGTCAATGATGCTTGTAAATTGGTTCATTGTGTGACAAATAATGTAACAAATACTTCTATTTCGATCATCATCATCCAAATTTAAAATGACAGTGCTTGATGACTTGTTCAGGAATCAGGACTATGTTATGATCATGTTGACAGTACTCCATTACACCAAATGAGGTCTTCTTCCTCAATCCATCTCCACATTTCTATGGATTTATAAGCAATTACATGCACAATAATTACTTACCTTTTGGTTGTTCCTCTTGCTGTTTTGATTAGGAAACTGCACAGCATCACGAATTTATATACAAGCTGCCTCTTCTGCTATAGATTCTGAATGAAGTAAACTAGCTTAAAGGTGTAGAATACTCAAGACCAACAACCTCTTTTAGCTCCTAGATGAAGCTAACTACTACTTCCAAGATTGGAATCACACTATTCAATGTAGCAAATTGTTAGATTATTCAAGGATTCCTTTCTTACTTCTGCTCTGCTAAACAACCCCATATCAACAAGCCATTCCCTCTTTCTTCGCATATATCCTTCTCCTTCTCTTCAATCAAATAAATATAAGCATTCTGCAATTAAACCCACCTGTTTATTTTCAAGTTTACGAAATGGGAATGTCCTTGAGTTTCCTTGGAAAAGGTATGTGACTATCATTTTGTACACCTTGTTTTTTTTATTAAGTAGTTTAGTGTTAAAAAAATTCATTTCAGAACATTAAGAAGTTATGAGTTTGATTCATGTTTCCATCCCTTCTGGAAACATTAAGTTTTTTCTAGTTATATACTAATTTGCATGTTCTTGTAAAGGGTTGCCTTCAACTCAGATGATAGGATTTGTCATGGGAACACTCTACAAACAATTTGTGGAAAGAGATATTAGGACCTTTGAGGAATTCCACATTGTCATTCTTGATATCTTCAAGTAAGATATATACATATATATAAATAATTATTTAATTAATTTTCTTCTTTAGAAATTTTAAAACATTTACCTGCTGTTTTTTCCCATAACTACTTGGAAATTTATTTATTTAGTTTACTTGTTCTATGTTAATTTTTCTGCAAAACCAACTCTTTATACAGCTCATTCAACTCATCATTACCTGGTAAACATTATGATGCACCCTCAAGGAAGGACGTACAGGTCAGTTTAGTTAATGAACAGACAATATATGTTATTGAATTATATGTATTATACATTACAAAGGGGTATATTTATAGTGTACAAAAATAGAGCTAGAAAAGGAAAGACACTTTACAATAGGAGGTAACCTCTACAACAAGAAAATTTATATAACAGAAAAAAAATTAAGGGGCGGTGAAAAGTCAAGGTCAAAACAAAAAGAATTCACAACACCTATAATCAATGCTAATAACTTCAATGTATCTTTTTTAGTTGAAGATTGAGTAGTTAAATAGTAAAAACTCTATTCGTGGCATTAAAAAGATCATGGTTGAATTTCTAGTGAAATTCTTCTCCTAAATTCAAAAATAAAATAAAATTTTTTTCTCTTATAATTAATATGTTTAAAGATCTATGCTAAAGACTAGCATATACAATAATAGCATTGCTGTTTTTGAAATCTTGAATTTGTTACAGCAATGTTTTAGCAGCTGGAAAGATTCTAAATCAGAGACTGAAAGAAAAGAATGTTTCATTAACTTCATGAAGAAGCATGTAACTCTTAGTAAGTTAGATGATTCTTCCATGGTGACTGGCGTAGTAACACCTCCGGCAGTCATGGCGGCGAAGAGGGCGGCCGAGAATGTACCCCAGTTGAAGTTAATAAAGCATGTGCCGGATGTGGTATTTGTTCCTGCAGCAACAGTGTTGGCACTTGTCTCTGTCAAGCTATCAAGAAAAATGTTCTTAGGGAATCTGGCATCCCCATGAATTAATCATACAATGGAGGTGCAATGTGTTTGCATAATCAATCATTTTTATTTACACTGGCATGAAAGGGAAATGTGCTTGCTGTTGTGTGATTCTAAAGAAAATACTAAATTTTACCCTGCAAATTAAATTATCCATGCATGTCCTCTACATGCATTATTATTGCATGTTTATTAATATCAAATAATTCAGTATGTGCAACAATTTAGTATGTTCCTCATGAGTAGTTTAAGTAGCAAAAAGTATAGAAATTTAATTGTAGAGAGCAAGTTTGAATCTCTATCCTCCTGTTTTCTTCTCTTATGATAGAGAATTAAACCACTTCAACCACCTCAAAAAACAATCTAGAAGGTGGACATCTAATTGTAAAGAGTAGATTTTGAACCTCATCCCCTACAGTGGGGAATCAAATCACTTCACTTAGTTAAAAAAACAATTTATATGCGATTCTAAAGAAATTTTTTTTGATATACCATAATGTATTAAAATGATTTTTTTAATTTAAATAACTGATATGAAAGTTTATTCAAATTTAACTAATTTAATTTAATATTATAAAATTAAAAAAAAAATTCAATAATTAGTTTAATATGACTATATACTATAATTCGAACTTATTTTAGTATAATGATTTTTTTTTTTCACTAACTGCTCAAACTTTGTGACGAAAGTGACGATGAAAAGGAAAAAAAAAACAAAACAAGAAAAATATTCCCCGACAGCAAAAGAACACAACAAAGATTTATAGTATACCCACTACTTTGCAGATAATGGTTGCCAACTTGAACTTGTCATGTTTGCAAAATCCAAGCCATATTGTCTGCATTTCAATGACATTAGAGTATGTCTCTAATGTACATGTAAATGTGATATATAGATAAGCCTCCATTGCTATTTCACGTGAACCAAACATTAATTTAACCATCTCCAAGAAAAAAAAAAAAAAGTTCTTTTTGTCAAAAGTTTCTAGTCTTGCAGAGATTATACATCTCCAGAATTTTCATGCTCTGAGTTCATGCAACCAAAATGGTTGCATGAAATGTCAGCACAAGATTGAAACTATTCGTATATATTTTTGGCTGCTCTTTAGCAATAATCGATGCCACCATTTTAGAAATTGGTTCAAATTCAATAAGAATTGAATATGTTTTTACATCACCACCATCAAGCAAAAGCTCAACCATACTAATTCGATGAAAATTCAACATATTTTTCTATGAAAAATACATAAATGCTAATATCCCTTCCCAAAAATTTATAAAAAATGAATTGAAAATATGTGTAATGGGATCTACCATATAAACACGACGCATTTATATTAGCGTAGTTCATCGTGACACGATTTAAATTATTTTTTGTAAGGTTTTGCATAAAAATAAATGAATTTTCTTGTTATTTTTGAAGGTGATTGAAGAAAACAACTAAATCAATAACTATTGAAATTAACTGATAGAGAACTGTTAATGTTTTTTGTTCGAACTAAGGTATATGCAGTCTCATTAAATTAACCATTGAGAGATTTTTATCATATTCGAACCGAATTAGTTAAAGTTTAATAAACTGGTTTAAAAAAAAGCCACTAATATCCGTTGATGAATCTTTCTTATGAGAAAATATCAAACTAAAACATCAATAACTAACTGGTGTTTTGAACTTCTCTTAAAAAAAGGTTATGCTACGATAAGACTTTTTTTTTTTTTGGGGTTCAAAATGAAAAAAATTGTAGCTATTTAATCTCATTTTGTTTGTTAATTAATAGTTTATGATAATTTCGATGACTTGAAATCTATTAAAAAACAATTAGTGGATGTACTTGAATAATTGTTAGATAGAGTCAACCTGCAAGAAGATGAGAAAGACCAAGCAAATGACCATTTTTTTAGCTGGACTCCAACTTCAAATCCCAGTACAGAAATCAGTATTACATGTGCTCACTTTTAGACAAATAACTATTATTTCATTAATAAACATATTAATAAAATATAAAATTTCTTACTTTCCGTGGGATACCCATCATCGTACTTGACAATTAAATTTATAATATAGATTTAATGTATTTTATTTTTATTAAGTAAATGTAGCGCAATCAGAATATATGTTATATAAAAAAAATTTAAGTTAAAAAAATATAGCAAGTATATGGAAAAGCTTATTTAATATAACATTTTATTACAAAGAAAAGAGGATATATGAATTACAAGGAATTGGTCTAATTGCAAGATCACTGGCTAGCTTTAAGCTCTTGAAATGAAGTAAAATTTGGAGCTTAATTAGCCATTTAAAGCTAGCTAGAAACTCAATGCATCTAAAAATCAACTGATTTATTAGACAAGTAATTAAATTAAACGAACAAGAAAATTAATTATGAGAGGACTTCAGCAAGATATTTTATGTAATATATATATATAGATGATAATTAATCAAGGGCACTTGGGCTTGCCCTTATTGTTCTTCTTGTCTCTATAGCAAGGGCACTCGGACTTGTTTCCATAAGTCCCTGAAGGAACACACTGGCAAGCTTGGCAGCATATCTTACAATACTTCATGCACCTATCCTGGTATCCTGCTTTTCCACACCTCGTCCCACACTTCAAATCACAATAACCTTCAAAAAAAAAAAAATTTCCAAAAACAAGCCATTCATTAGTCCGAATACAAATAATGCAATTCTCAGATACTAAAATATATGCATAATATACAATCTGAGTGTCTGCTTTACAGTATAAAAATCTCATTTTTTTTTTTTTTTTGAGAATATCTCCAGCTAAAGAGTAGCTAGGTTGATGATCTTACTAGGTGTAGGAACTGGGGGTGGTCTACTAGGTGTAGGAACTGTGGGTGGTCTACTAGGTGTAAGAACTGTGGGGGGTGGTCCAGGAGGTGGAGGTGCAGCCATGGTGAACTCAAGGAAAGAGAAGCTAAGAACTAGAGAAATTAGAAGGAAAGTAGAAAGATAGAGCTTCATATTTTAAGCTTTTGATGTATTTAGCAAGATACTGTAGTAGTAGTAGTAGTAGTAGGAGTGATACTATGGAGGTGGTGGCCTTTTGGGAGAGTTTGCATGAGTATTTATAGTGATCAAGTGGAAATTTGAAGTAGAGTAAAATAAAATTTAATTTAAGATTTTGTTATAAAATAAAATGTTACAGCTTTATTACAGACTGTAAGGTGGTTCTTAATTGGGTGGGCATTATTATAGATTTTTGTCTTTGCTTTAGTTTAACCTATATTGTCTAACAATGTTTATGCTAAACAGAAGTTTGCAGGCACCTTCCTATTAGGTTACTCTATAATGTTCATTACCATATGCATGATGCACATCTGACACCCCCCCCCCCCCCCCCCCAAAAAAAAATAATGGGTTTGGTTAGGAAAGGGTTGGACTATCTTGTTTAAGCTAATGAATTGAAGAGAGTTGTTAAGTTAGTGCGTGTTTAGTTTAAATGAATGTCATAAAATTATATAGAATTTATTTGTAAATTTAAGTAAGTGTATTTATTTTAAATGAAAATTTTGTAAAATTTATATCCAATTCTAACTTTTTGATTTTGTGGAATTACTTAATATTAAATCTATTTTTATTGATGAGATGTGTTTAATTCAAATAAATTTATAATTTATTTGATAATAAAATAAATTTTTTAATAAAATTGAACAGAATAAAGGACTAATATGTACTCGTAAACAAAACAAAGACGTCAAAAATTTCAACTTTTAATGACACTCATAATGCATGAAATTAGAATTTCAAATTTTAGTGGCCTCTTCTTGTAAAAGAGTTCAAAAGTAGAAGTGTAATAGTCTTGGAAAACCCTCAACTTCATAGAAGACACTAATCCAGCCACTCTGCATGTATGCACATTATTTTTTGTGCTCAATTACAAGTAATAGTGAATTTGTTGTTAGTATTATAATATCAAGTGGGTACTTTGGCTGTTGAATGAGTGTGCAAGCTGTAGCCAGTGTAGCTCATTTGCATTTCTTTACTGTTTTCCTTTTCCTTTTCCTTCATGAATTGTTGAGATCTATGCAAACTTAAACAATTATATATGTCAAAAAAACTCAAGTTAAAAAGAGAGCAAAAATATGACAAATCAAGAGTGAGAAACAGACAGGTTCAGAGAATCTTCATCTCAGTACACAGTTACAGGCTGTGGTCTCCCCCAACTTGCACTAGTTTAATTCTTCGTATTTATTTGACAGAAATAGAGAATACCCGAGAAGAAGCAAGGAAAATTGATTCGGTTTACTTCATAGAGCAAACTCCTGAGAACAACTTGAACAAGGTGAACATATCACCAGTTTTGCATTCATTTGCAACCTATCTTAGTTTCATAATAATAATAAAATTGTGCTCCCTTTTCTTTTTGATCAAAAGTTGATTTTTCTACAATTTGGGGAACAGTCAAGTAGTAAATTCTCTTTAAAGACATCACGAGATGTAAAGTTTAAATTCTACTGTCTCAATTTAAAAGGACAAAACTACTTCTTAATGTGCAGTTTATTAATGTTTAGATCATATGACCTCTTTATTTAAAAAAAAAGTTGATTCTTTTGAAAAATACACTCCACAAAAATTATTGCTTAATGTACCAAGCCGATATAACAAAATGTGTCCTTAAAATTGTTTGAGAATAAATATAATCTTGATTGACGCATAAACTAGTCCAAAAATAAAATATTCTTACCGTTCGAACTAAAAGGAAAAGGATAGTTAAAGCAATGTGAGGTCTGAAATTAGTATGTAACTGAAGTTGGTTTACATTCAAGTATGGAACACATATACAGCTATACACTTTCAACTTGCCGACCGTGATGAAACAAGAAATTACAAGAAAGCATACCTCTGCTAACAGCTAGAGCTGCAGCCATGAATATTGTTGTAATTATCTACAAGAACTCGCTATAAAAAGCATAACGCTGTCAATCCACACGTTGGTGCACAGCCATAGACATAAATCAATCTCATGTAACATGGAAATGATACCAATGTCAACTTCAAGACTGCTGGATGAGTGGCTATGTTCAGCATTAAGAATATTATTTGGCAGAGTAACTGGAAGCCAGTAAATTGACCTGCAAAATGCTTGCACAGATTACAGCTGCTATACATGACTTTTAACACAGACGATAACCTAAGAATGCATATAGAGAGTGTTCATGGTCATTACCTTGATGATCTCACATTTAGAGGTTGGACGCTTGGAAGTAGCTAGGATGCTCATATGAAAAGCCTGTTATCAAGAACAGTATTAACTTGTGCTAATGCGAGTACACAAGGGATGTATATAATTTTCTCTCTATTGTTGGCAATTACAAAGAGAACTACTATGAAAACTAAAAAAGAGAAAATTATACAATGAACACATATATATGATTTCTAAAGCAGCATTTCAATAAAGAAATTAGAAGGTAATATGCATATTTGCTTCATCTGTTGACCAAAAAACTTACCCTATACGGATCACCCCTCAAGGACTGCACAAACAGAGACTTTCCTGATTCACTATCCTGCAAAGAACATGCACCAGACATCTTCAACACCTCTGTCAGAGACTGAGTCATGCAGCACAATAGTGGGTGAAAAAGTAAACAAAAAGTCTCATCAATCGGCATACCTCCAAGTAAACATCCTTAAGTCGCCTTCCTGTTTTAGCACAGCAGATATGGACAACATGTTCATCACAACTTCCACTTATAATGTAGTCCCTTCCATTGATGTAGTACGAGCGAGTGTAGTTATGAGCACTTCCGGTTGAGGCAATCTCGAAATTCATGTGAAGCCTCCCATCTACTGCCAAAAGTTGCTTGACCTGACACCAGTTAACAATCGACTCATTTTTAACTCAAGCAAGAAGTTCATTAACGCGATAACCTACAACCTAATTGGTATGCAAGCAATCATACTTGATGATAAGTGCAGAATATCTAAAGTGAGATTGGTCAAAAAATATGCCAGGGGTTGTGAAATTACATGCTTATCAAACCCTACATATGGATTCCATATTCACCAAAAACTCAGGTTTTTTTTTTCTTTTTTAAGAAATACCTCATTGTCCACAGCTGAAACAAGCAGATATTGGTCATCAGGAGAGAAGCAAACCATCACATTTCCTCTTGAACTTGAAGCTGTATAGCAGGGATGCTCTGGTTTCTGTCTCAAATCCCAGAGCTTAACATCACGATCAAATGATGAAGTTGCAAATATGGAGGGAGAATGGTGAGCAAATTTAGCAACATTAATGGGTTCTCGATGCATATTGGTAAACATTTGTATGCGTCTTCCACTATTAATGTCATATAGAGCAACATCTTTTGAGTATCCACTGGCAAGAAACTGATCATCTGTAGAGTTGACATGAACAGAAGTCAATGGCTCAAAATCATCAAAACTAACCACTCCAGTACTGGAATTCATGACTGCAACTTTTGGCGGCATATGGTTGATGTCAAACAACTTCAAGCTACCATTATCAGAGCCAGCCAGCAGCTGTTCAACACATGGAAAGATGTAAGCAATAGTTGAATTCATAAGAATCAAAATGAAGCAACCGGGCAGAAGTTCTTGGCACTGACAAAACATTGATGAATTATTTTCTAAAGCAAACCTATCCACAAATTAGGATCCTTCATAGGATCCCATTCTAGAATCTCTTAGGTGTATGCATGCAATTGGCTAATTTCACACATCCGCAGATCATGTGTAAGCTCAGTTCGAAGAGATATTAACAAGAAACTGATATTGCACATATCAATTGGCATTTCAAGTTTAGCTTGACTAAGAAAGATAGTCGTGTCAGATCAAACCACAAATCCCAAATGGCATTTCATGATCTACGTTAATTCATTGTTAAGCCATTTTTTTAATTATTATCTCTGGTATCTGTTAGCCACAAGGCTTTGATTAAACCAGTTTGAGCCGATGGACCTTATAAGGTGGCAAAATTTTCCCAACACCTATTTCTTTGTACACAAGACTCGAGCTTGAGACATTATTTAAGGGAATTCAAGCTCCTTGCCACTTAGACCAATATGTGTTGGTTAAACCATGTTTTAAGTTATGAAGTTAACACTTAAAAGTGGCCTCTGAAAAAGTTTTAAAAGAGCCTAAAATGAATGATACCGGAATTAAGGCAGAATTTGCTTCATTGTAATGGCATACCTTGGACGGATACATCTTGAGCCAACAGAGCCCCAAAATGCTATTCATTGCTCCAGTGGAAGGAACAAAGCCAACAGTCTTCCCATTTTCATGATTGATTACCACTACTTCACCATCCAGAGTTCCAAAGACCATAAGACTGGAATCACATGGATGATATTCAAATTGCCTGGGACGGAGCCTCTTATTTCCTTCTTTATGCATATGGCAAAGGTTAGACAAAGGATGCAAGAGAGGCCATGCTGAAGACCCAAGTTTGGCAGCACTAAGAGACCGTGGAAAAAAAAATTGACTCTTTCCCTTAGGATATTGCTGCTTTGGATTTGAGAAATTCGGGCATAAGTTATTGCCTGCACCTATTTCACGTTTCTGCAGAATATTAGGAACACTTTCTTTGTGATATCTGTTATATGGTAAGAACTCATAGTGTTTTGAAATAATGATCCTTGCCATTTCCTTCTCCATCTTTTCGACAAGCAAATTATCTAAAACTCGCAAACGAGGCAATGAAGCAATTATGTATTCCCTGTAATGTTTCTCAAAGCAGATGGGTGAAGGGTGATGTGAACTATAATTTAACATAATACTGCTATTCTTCAATTCCTCTGCGCAGCTACTTGCAAGCAACTCCTCTTTGTCTTCAATCTATCATTCGCCAAAAGAAACCTGTTAGACAAACCAAACAAATTCATCATCAGACGTCAATTCAAATTTTACATGCTTTACCTCGTTTTGCAATTTTACTTGTTTATTCAAAATTGGAAGGGCATTAGATGATAGTTCCAGCAAATCCACTTTCTGAAGGAAGCTTGAAATTTTAGCCTCACTTGCAACTGAAAGCTTATCAAATGCTTCATAAACCTCATTAATCATAAATTCATTTGCAGATGAAAGCAAGTTAGCACATGAACCATCTGCATGAAGAACTTGAATGGGAGCATCTCCAGTATTTGCAGGCAGCAGCTCAGTAGTTAAATCCATATCCAACTGTACTGAACCAAGTCTCTCAGAAGCATTACTCTCTTTATTACCAAATGATGCAGGACATGGTCTAGTATCCTTGGAACCTAAGCAATTTTGGAACCTTAGTTCCAGCAAAGAAGGAAGTTTTGATAAGGCAGCAGTTGTTGTCCAGAGATCAACCACTCTTGTCTCACACATTGAGAGACACATCAGGTTCGGCATGCAAGAAAAACAGTCCCTGTGGAAACTAGTGATTGAAGTACAAAAATCCAAATTTAATGTGCGCATTCTCATAAACCTTCCAGCCATGTTGAGTTTCTGAATGTGAGTGGACCTCAGGTTTAACATTTCACAAGCTAATCCATGGTGACATAGATTCCTGGAAAGATTGCATAAATAAGAATGTTAAAAACATTTTAGATAGGGAATACCAAATTGCTCTATAGTTTCACCTTTTCAAGTATAATGAATTGATCACACGGATATATTATTTCAATAATTTAGGCAATTTGACATAATGAAACCCAGACACACTGGCCGCCAATTGTGAGAGCAGAGTCCTGTGATCTCATCTAAGGAACTGATCTGAATACTCAGAATTCAAAATCACACTTAGATTGCATGCTCGTGAATAAAACAAGATTGACTGTGAATGGAGAAAGCAGCACTTAAACTTTCCAGCACTTTTATCTTTCAAGTCCCAATAAAATGATGTCAGTGATGTCTTGCAAGTTATTTTAAGTGATTTCTTTAATGTCTTAGAACTTCTAAGAAATTATGAGAACTTCGTACCTCACCATTTACGTTTTTTATTTTCTTTTTCAGATTCACAGCTAAATGAAAATATCCGGGATAAAAAGCATCAAGATAATGGTAAATAAATGATAAACTATTAGAAGCAGATATATGATTGTAACTTATAGAAAAGTGCTAATACTAACTGCAAAAACTCCTCTTCCAGTGACATGTCCTGCAGATTAACAACTCGAAGCTTTAGATTAATTGCTAGCAACAAGGACATGATGTGTTCTTCATCCAGATTGCAAGGTGCTTCATGAAGTATGTCAACTGCATCAATATCGGAAGAGTCAATTGATAGGAGGATGTCAGACAGGGGTGAAATATCAACTTCCTTGAGCTGATTTAGTGAAACTGCAATGCTAGACTTCTCCAGCCAGGACTTTTGTATTTTGACCTAAATAATAAAATGAGAAACATTATGATCATAGCAGAATAGAACCTATTTCTTTAAGTTGGACAACTTCTAATCTATTAAAACATGCAAGGCTGGCTTATGAGTTTGATTCACCCCAACTGCTATATAAATTTTCAGAAACAATCAGCTGTGTGGGAGGTACTAACAAATACCTATATCCATGAATCTTCTGTTACTTTTAGAGAATGCTTACACCAAGACTCAAAAATCCAAAAAGATTCACTAAGAGTAAGATTTCTTTTTGCCATAGCTGTCCGCAGTGTGCTTCATTACTATGCGTTTGGTAGCAACTAGCAAGGCATAAATTTTATTAGGACAACCTTTGTCAGTTAAAGGGTAGTGAAGATCAAAATCCCCCACAACTCAAGCAACCAGCACCAAAGGGTAAAGGCAGGTAAAAGGGAAAGAAAATGCTGAATGAAGTAGACTTTTTTACACCTCGAATCTTCATGTAATCAATAAAAACAGAAAAGTGTGGCAAGTTCAATCATTAATACCTTAGAGAAACATGATATTACTGCAGAGTTGGGTATCACCTGATGTCTCCTGCAAGAATCAAGATACCTAAAAACAAAAAGAAAACAATGTGAAACTTAACAAGGACTCAACAAGTACAAGAATTTAGAGAAAAACACAATTTTTGCGATCTCAATGTCTACATTAGTTTGTATAGAAACTTAATGCAGGCAGAAACAGTTTTGCCATGCCTGCTGACACAATTACAATGTAAAACTTATCATTACAATGAACAAAAAGCACACTGAAACACATACAGCCTTCTAATATATTGTCAACTACCTATCAATGAAACATGGAAAATGTCATAAGCAACAAAAAATGTAAGGCATCTGAAGCTTCAGAGTACAATTAAAGACAAATCTACACCATCACTGGTAGCAGCAAAGAAGTTTCATATTCTCTTCCCAGAAACTGCTCTATAAACTCAATAGCGCATTAAAAAAAACAAAAGTTTTTACGTTGCCAATGACGCCACTGTAGCAGGTTTTGCAGCTCAATCAAAGCAAGAACTAATAATTGATCGAAGGAAAAAAAAAAAACAGTAAGAATGGGGAAGCTGTATTTTGTCTTAAATAATTTAATGCAAAAAGTCATTAAGCTTTAAATCAGAAAATCAGATAACACTTTTGAATTGTGGGTATCTACAATCTTTCGCTAATTTCAGTCGTCTTCCCCAAGTTCTATAACGCTCATGTGAGCAATTTCCATACATAATTAGCTAAAACAACTCCCACCAAACCAAACCCACCAATCCTTTGAAAGAAGAACCCAGAAAAGGAAGTGCTTTTTTTTTCCCAAAAAAAGAAGCAAGAAAACAAAAAATTGCTTAAAAAAGAAAGAAAGATACCGAGCTTCTAAGCTGTAGATATCCATTGAAAATGGTGGTGATTGATGAGTGATACTGCTAGCAATGATCCTTCTTCTTGTTTGGTGACATTAATGGCAGAAATGAAGTCAATGGATCCTGAAGTTGGATCAGTTACAACCTACATGAAGAATTTAGTGCCTCGGTTACATAGGTAGTTGCAGTTGATAAGCAAAGTGTCTTCTCAAAGACAAAAAAACAAAAAACAAAAAAAAAGGAAAAAACATGTTTAATGGATAACCATACGAATGTTCGTATCAGATAAATATCTGTCTCATCATTACATGTTTCTGTAAAAATGCTAAACAAAATTTCAAAGTTTTGAGTCACGCAATTGTAAATTCACATATATTTTATTCGATTTTAGTATTGTTTTCTTCTAATAGTTTATTAATGAAATTGTCAATGTTCAATAAAAATATGTTTTTTTAATCATAATAGATTTGAATTTTTTGGCAAACAAATTTAATTATAATATTTTGTAATAAATTTAAACTCCGTTTATTTACGAAAAATATTTTATCTTTCTAAAAAATATTTTTTAGTACAAATTAAATATTTTTTTATATTTGATTACAACACTAAAAAAGATAATAAATAAGAAAAAATGTATTAAAAAATAAAAGAAAAGATAATAAATGAGGAGAAAAAGTATTAAAAAAAATATTAAAAAATATTTTTCCATTCCTGAAATGGAAAATATTTTTCTTTATTTTGAAATAATTTTTTTTAGTGGTACATTATTTTTCTTTAATTTATTTTTTTAGGTAATTTAAATATTATTTTTTACAAACAAATAATAAATATTTAAAGTAAATTTAGAATGTGTAAAAAAATTAAAAGTATGAAAACTTAATATAACATAGTTAAAATTCAAAGATTTAATATAATAAAATTTAAAAATTTAAGAGGTTGAAAATATATTTTACCGAATAATTATATTAAAACAATACTATAATTATTTATGCAATTCTTGCCCACTATCAAACTTTGTGGGCCATATAGGATGATAGATTTATTTTGGTTACAGTACATAAAAGTAAAGGCATTTCACATTCAACATTCAACATTTCCTATTATATATATATATATATATATTGTTATAAAATATATATTTTTTCGAACGATATATATATATATATTGCTATAAAATATATTAAGAATGAAACGCTTTGATCAACTAATATTTTAAAATAAATGATATCACTGTATTACTCAATTTTTAATAATAATATTACAATTATTAATACATAATCTTTTTACCGTATAAACATGTAAATTTATACAAATAAAATTAGAATTGTTAAATTAATATGTATTTAATTATAATCATTAATACACTTTACAAATATTTATATACAAAAATAATTAATTATTGTAATTAAATAAAAATTATGATGATTTTTAACTTTATTTGTATAAATATAAATATTTATACCATAATAAGAGCTATTAATACGATATTAATATAGCATTTCAAGGTATAACTTAACTAATTAGTGTTCTTATTACGATACAAACGTTTGTATCCATATAAATGAAATTAGAACTATTATATTTATTTTTATTTAATTATAAACATTAATTATTTTTATATATTGATACCTGTAAAATATATCTTATAATTAAATTAGTAGTAATCTAATGATTTTAATTTCATTTATGTAGATACATAGCACTCCACTATAACATCACATTATTTATCAGTATAAATTAAATATGTTTGTAATTATTAATTGGTAAAAATTAAATAATTTATCACAAAAAAATCTGCATATTAAAAAAAGTTCTCAGAATGTGAAATCATAAAATTCATTATTGGATTTTTCTTAATTATTTTCAGTTGTACTTGTAATAGTGTAGTATTGTGTTGTCGGTTTATTTTTCTAAACTCTACTAGAACTACTGTTACAATTAATTAATAATACAAATAAAATTATTTTAAAAAATCGGCTAGGCTTATTAATTCTATAAGAAAAATTACAATTTTAAAATTGTTAAGTCATTTACCTAATGAGCTCACATATGTTTTTTAGCTAATGTATATTTTTGAACATAACAATTAGTATTTAAATTGGTAAATTGTTGAACTACTAAATAATTTAGGGTAAATTGTTATTTGCACCTTGTATTTTGGCTTAATAAACTATTTCATCCCTAACATGTGAAAAAATATTTATTCATTCATGACATTTATAACAGTTAACATTTATTAATCCTCTATCAGGGATGAAATAGTACACGAATTTGTAAATATTAGAGATGAATAATTTTTTTTTAAATATTAGGATGAAATAGTATATTAGGCCAAAATATAAAGAACAAATAGTAATTTACCCAATAATCTATAGGGAAAAAAAAAGCCTTCATTATATACCATTAATTAAAATGTGATGTATATAAGAACAGAATCTCAAAAAAAGATTCAATTTGACTTTGTTGATCTACAATGCATCTTCATCCATCTGTATTTTATATAGATTTGTCACTTTTTCCTTTATATTTTGAATTTTACCAAATTAAAACTTCAATTTATTTTTAATATATTATATAAATATGTATTTATACTATTAACAAGACACTTGAAATGACACATTAACACACATATAATAGTATAAAGGCAAATTTAAGTAAAGTAACAAATTTATGCAAGTACAAATGTTTATATAGTAAGCTATAGTTAAAATATTAATTTGGTAATATTAAAAGTATAAAAAATAGTCATCCCTTTATAATTTAGTAGCTCAGATGATGAACATTGTAAGATGAGATCATGGATTCAATCTTCTATTTCTTTTTGACCTCTCCAATTAAAAAGATATAAAAAATAAAATAATAAATTCATAAAAATACAGATGAGCGGAAATGTATCATACAATTAGTTCAACATGCAATTGTTTATTGGACCATTGGTACAGGCGTAGTTAATTTAAAATGTCCCTTTATAGATCAACCATTGGCTATTGTGCTTCACATCACATGGCTTAGCAGAAAACTAAAACTAAAAAATTAGCCTAGTTGACAATTTCTTTTATATTCCAATTTGTAATATTTTAATCTTGTATTCAAAAGCTATTGCACTAGGGGTCTTTGTTACGCATCCATTATTGGATTGAGTAAACGCTCCAAAATCGAAACTACGTATGGTGAAACTCAAAAAACACATACATAGTTGAAGATAACACTCAAATGAATAATAATATATAAATAAGGCCAACGACTTAAATATTTACATTTAATGAAGTCTTAAAATTATGAATGTCTCCATAAATATGTTGCTATTAATATAAATTTTGCTATTTTTGAAAAAAAAACTATTGAAAATAATACTAACCTTGAATTTTTTCAAAAATAATTCTAAAAAATATTATAAAATTTTAAAATAAGTCATATTATAATATATATATATATATATAATCAACACAAAAATTGTATGTTGTAAAAAGAAAAAAGTGTTGCTGCCGAAAAGATAAAAAATTATAATTAAAATAAATAAGTTTAGCTAATAATTTTTGTTTTATAAATATTATTTTATTGATAAAATGAGGAAAAATCAATTTGTATAAATTGATTAAAAAAATTCGTGTACGTACAAATTTACTTTTTATATATAATGCAAACATTAACATTTATGCATAGAGTAGGGGTTTGTTTGCATAAAGATCTTATTTAATTAGTCTAATTTATTTTTATTCTGGTGGATTGATGCCCTCTTATAGATTAGAAAAATAATTTTTTTAGAAAACAATTAGTATCTGAATCTCCACTAATCAATTTAGTTATTTTTTAAGTAATCAATAAAATTCCTGAACAATTTAAAGCTGTTGAGTAGTGTAACGGTGTATTTTCCTTCAAAATTTTAATAGATTGATTGTTCGATTCTTATCTATTTTTTAAAAAAATAAAAATAAATAAATATTGAATTACATTTCTCAGCGGCAATTCATTGCATGATTTAAAGAAAATACAAAACAACGGGCGGAATAATAGACTTATAAAAATTTGTTAAAACAACACTCAATTGCTACAATCCAATTAAAACATAACCTAACCCAACTGATAGAAAATAGTAAGAATAATCTTATCCATCCAACCCTTTTTAATGGCAGAATAATAATGATAGAAATTAAGATATTTAGACAAGTAGCTAAATTCTTTATGACACAATTACAAAAAGATGCCTTGCAAGAAAAATAAAAAGATTAAAACATTGAACCACCACAAACTTTTTAAAAATTTAGATTGAACTTGTTGCAAGGGAGATTAGATTCCCTCCTTCCTTTTCTTACCACTTTCTTTTTTTTTTTTTGATATCACATAGATTTCAGGATTTGACAATTTTATTTTTTAGAAATAGAAAGATTAAAATATGTAAATATTAATCAAAGAGATATTTTTTTTATTTTAATCCATCTCTTTTTAAATTAAATGAAAGTTAATTTGAGAGATTGATATGATAAAATTTGAATTTTTCATCTCAAAATATTATAAAAAAGAAGTAATTATTGGATCAACATCATTGGGTTTAAGTGTTAAAAAATTAAAATTTTCAAAATTTGAATTTAAACTTTATGTAGATGAATCAAGTAATCAATAATAATTGAGATTAGCTAATGAAAAATAAGTAAAGGTGTAGGCAATCAATTCAAATAGTAGTTGAGAAATATTTGTTGCTTTTGTAATCCTATTCGAATCGAATTAAATTAATTAAAATTTGATAAATTTTCACCGTTACAGATCTCACATGATTTAATTTGGATTAATCAAAGATTTATTAAACTATTTTCTTACTACTATAATTTAATTTTTTTATAATTATATTTTTTAAAAATATTTAATTTAGTTCACATTTATTAAAAAATAATTATTCTTTCACATTTATTCAATACATTTTAAAAAATTATTCTTTATTATATATATTGTCGAAAAGAGGAATGGATTCTATATAACTCGGTTGGACTAGCCTTGAGTGACGCTCCTTCCCTTTGCACTTTGATAAGGTGATCATGAGCCACGAACCACTAATGGTTCTTCCTATATATATAATAGTTGTTGTTGTTGATAATTTGATGTTGTAAATTAAATTGTCCTTACGGGATGAAGCTAAAAAAATTCAAAGAATTTCATTTAAAAATTATTCAGCTACAATAGCATGCTTTTATCCTCTAATCTTCTCTTTAGTAAAAATCTATTAATAATAACTTTAGCTTTTGCAATTTTTTTTATCTTTAAACCTGAACAATCAAAGAATAAAGCAAAAGACAGAATAAGAAAGTTAGCTATAGCTACCCAAGTAAAGAAAAAGAAATGTCCAACAAAGCAACAAGCATAGCTCCAAAATACAGAAAAATAATGGCATTGAATAATAATAACAATAATTTAAACCAAGAAAAAACTACAAAAATAGAAAGTGTTTTTTTTTTTTGCCCCCTCAAAGAATACTGAATTCAAAGCAAATTGTGGTTAATCCCCAGACCAGCAAAACCCAGCAGCACATTAACCAAACAATGATAAATTTAAAAATTTTTAAATTATAATCAAATGTGACTCCATCTGGGGGCTAGAAAAAAAAAATTCAAATAATACAACAGCAAGTAGCAATGGTGCAATCATAGCAAAACCATATCCCTCCCTCTCTTTAGAAGATCAAAGCCAACATTGCCCATCCCAATGCCAATCCTCCAACCATCTTGTGCAGTCCTCTTATCGATTCTGCTCCACTCTGTTAATATTTTTTCAAAATCATCAAAATTGGACGTCAGCTCATCAATTTCTCATTAGCATTTTCATTGCAATATTGTAATAACCCAAATATTATTAATGTTCGATTAGTAAACAATTTTTGTCTACACATAGAATATGGTTTGACGATTAAATGCATATATATACATTATCTAGTGTTAAAATGTAAAGTACTCAGTGGACTATGAATACTGTACTAGTGATCCTATATTCATGTCATGTGCACATGGTGCTGCCGCAGATTAAATTACACGGCGCGTGCATCTCACGCGCTTAAACTGTCGCTTTGGTTAAAGTCAGCAAACACAGACTTATCATATCCAGCAAAGAAGTGTGAAGTGGAAGCGGAAGCGGCAGCACCAAGATTTGCTTCGCACTTCGTCACTCGATGCTCACCGACATTTCACCGTTTTCACGTTTTTGAACAATGTGTTAACTCGGAGCAAAATAATCGGCCTAATATACTCTGCAGCTGAGTGTTTAGCGCAAGTACTAGACATATATACGCAGATCTGTGCACTATAGCTTTAGATCTAATAATGCTAGTGAAAATAAAATCAGTTACTTACAAGGTCTGCGGCGGAAGGGCCAGGTGAGCTAGAATCAAGGCTAGGTCCAGGAGCTTCGGTAGGAGGAGCGGGCGGACTTGACAACTCTGGACCAGGAGCAGGAGAGCCAGCGTGTTTTTTAGGCTTCTTCTTGCTTGGAGTCGGTGCAGGAACCTCAGCTGCAGTTGGAGCAGCAACAGGAACAGGAGCAGGAGGAGCTGTTTCAGGAGCGGAAGCTGCTGGTGGTGGAGTGGTAGTAGCTGGTGCAGGTGATGGTGGAGATTTTGCAGGAGCCTTTGCTGGTACTGGCGGTGGTGAGCTAACTGGAGTTGGAGATGGTGGTGAGCTAACCGGAGTAACAGCTGCCTGCGGTGGTGAAGCAACCGGAGCTGGACCGGTTTGCTTTGTTGGTGCAGCCGCTGGTGTTTTTGCTGGTGGTGAAGATACAGGAGCAGCAACAGGTGATGATTTAGGTTGTGCTGGTGCTTTAGCTGGAGCTGCTACCGGTGCTGCTGGCGTCACCGGAGTCGTTGTCGGAGCTGCAGACGGTGATTGGCCGCCGACGCCGGCTACAATGAGGCACATTAAAGCTACATTGAGCACACATTTGCGATCCATTTTTGTTTGAGAGAAAAGAGGAAAGTTCGAGAGAGTGAGATTAGTACTTGAGTTGAAACAGAAATAGTGAGAAGAGAGTATATATAGGCCCCGTTAGTGTTAAAAGTAACGGACAGGTTTAGCGAGAGGGATTAGATAGATCTGGATCGTTGATAAGAAGGGTCGGGACCACATAAAAGCCGTTTGATTAACGTATAAAAATTTTGGACCCCACAAAAAATTGGAGATTAGTGAAGAAGACACGGTACGTGGCGCTTGACACAGTCTGGATTGGGGCCCATCTTCTGGTGCATCAACGCATGTGATCATGGAGTAATTGTTTGTGTATTAGCTAATAATACGCGTTACACGTCACTAATTTTTTTAGGAATCCAATCCATAATCCATCTTATAATGTTCATTTATGTTATAAAGAGAAAACTTACACGTCACTAATCTACTTTACTAACTCTTTTTTTTAAATTTTTTTTTTAATTTAAATAAAACTATATTTCAAGATTTTAGCATTGTGTTGGATTGGAAGCCTGTCCTCTGGAGTTAAGTATTGTGAATTCATAGTTAGTAAGAACTCTACATATATACACAGCAGTAATAGAAATGACAAAAAAAAAATTTAATTATTAAGAACTGAACTGATTGGTTCGTTTTTTAGTTAACTGAAATATTTAAATATAAGAAAATTAAGAAACTTTTTTATAAAAAATAATTTAATAACTAAATCTCATCGCATTATGTAAAAAAATTAAGAAATTAGAGAATGTAAGTATACTCTTTTCCAAAGTTGATCTTACAATAGAATATTAGGGCTGGCTTATGTGTGTCTAGCACACAACATTAAGAAGATTTGGATGCGTATGATGGAGTGTTAGGTTACATGGGGTGCTGGTTAGAGATAGAACAATACAGCTGTGATGGGGGGATTTTGGCAGTTTTGACAACCCAATCACCGACGGGCAACACAATAATTGTAAGAGAGAAGAAGAAGAAGCATGGGTATTATTGGGTAATAGCCTTTTGATTTTGGATTCTGGGCAAAAACGTGGGCCCATAAACATCAAAATTCTTTGAAAGCTGTCTCTCTTCCAACTTTCTTTTGTTGGCCCTTTTTTCATTCTTTATTCTTATTATTCTTTATTATTATTATTTTGTTGAGCAGCTGGCAAAGCAAATCAAATCAAATCAAAGCAAAGCAAGCCAAGCATCTCATATTCTTGGTTCTTCTCATTTGTTTCTTTTTTCCCCCCCTAAATTATATAAGGGTTAGAGCATCTCCAACCATTAACATCAAAATGAAGTTTTTATAATAATTTTTTTCAACAAAAAAAAAAAATTATCTGTATGTTTTTTTTATATCTCATTTCATAATATTTAAACATTCATCACATTACATCTATTTTATATTTTTTTTTTTATAAATTCATCCACTAATAATATATTTTAGTATTTATCAACTAATGCTAAATATATTATATTTATTTGTTTTATAAATATATATTTGATTTAAGTATATTTTATATTCAAAAAAATATTTTAAATAAAATTAAATTTTGAACTAAATTATTTAAAAGAGTATGTACATATAATAAGAATTTAGACTAAATTTAATACATTAAAAAGGTATAAATATATTGAGAAAAGAAAAAAAAAACCATTTTGGTTTTGTGAGTAGTGGAAATGCATTTGATTTTGATAGATATTTATATTCAAAAAAATATTTTAAATAAAATTAAATTTTGAACTAAATTATTTAAAAGTATGTACATATAATAAGAATTTAGACTAAATTTAATACATTAAAAAGGTATAAATATATTGAGAAAAGAAAAAAAAAAAACCATTTTGATTTTGTGAGTAGTGGAAATGCATTTGATTTTGATATTGGGTTGGAGGCAATTTTTCTATTTTGCGTTGCAAAATGAGTCTGGGTTGGAGATGTTCTAAAAAATTTAGCCAAAAAAATATTGGATATGCTTTGCAAGACTTGGCACTGGCCAATTTGGATCCAAAACTAAATTGAAATTGACCCAGTTAAAGTCGAGACCAAAATCAGTCAAATTTGAAATCAGCTTTGAACCGACCTGGAACCATAAGATGATCGGTTCATAAGCAATTCATCCCCTACAGAGCTAAAACTGCCAATTTTGATTCCAAACTGGCGGTTTTGATTTTAAACTGAATTTTTAAAAAAAATAATTTGTTGAACAAACAAACAAATTGAAACTAAAACCGATTAAATTGAAATCAGCTTTAAAATGGATTCAGGGATTATGTTGCATCTTTGACAAATGAGGAATTAATTAAGGCCTCTAACTTGTAAACCTTCTCCGGTTAGCACTGCTTGTTTGATGCATCTCCAAATGAATGTCTTGATCTTTGATGAAACTTATAGAGACTAGACTGAGGACTAGGAGTAGCATTGAGTTGAATTGAGTGGTCTTAAAGATGAGGCTGCTATTGCCTGATTCTGTATAGCTTGATTACTCTTTAAGAAATTGTATCCATACGTTACTGTATAATGGCCTTTTGCATTATAATGCCATATTATCTTATCAAGGCCTTCCCTTCTTGAGATGGGTATACACTGAATTGCCTTCTTTTCCTTTTATGTGAATCGAGCCTCAAGCTGAGTAGCATTCCATTGATCTGATTTACTAATTATTAAATTTTGAAACCTAATATTGACCACATTCAGTTAGTTTTTGGGATTCGATTGTAAAATTAGGGAGGATTGGGATCTAAGGGTCATGCTATATGTTGATAGATGAGCTTGAACTAACATTCCATTGATAACCTTTTTTAAATAATTTTCTGCTATATAAAATGCTCTGCTAGATCCATGAAGGTTTGGGCCCCTGTCTTACTGAAAGAAAAGAATTGTAAGGGAAATAAATCCCTTTCAATGGCTTTGAGCATAAGGAATCTAGATTTTGATCAATCCTCTAACTCATTTTTCAAGGAGAGCTTGATTAAAAAGCTTTAACTCTCTAAAGCCTATCCCACCTGCTTTCTTTGAATTAGTTAGAATCTCCCATCTTACCTAGTGTAGCTTCTGGTCTGTTATCTACTATGACCACCAAAATTACCTTGTGATTTTTTTTTTCAATTTTTGACACAACGGAGGAAGGAATTTTGAATATTGATATGATGTAAGCTGGAAGAGCTTGAATTACAACTTTCATAATGATTTCTCGGCCTGCCATTGAAAGATATTTTTTTCGAGGATTGTATCCTCTCTTTGGTTTTCTCTATAAGGAAATTAAACATTAATTTCCTTATTTTTGCCTAATCCACAAGAACTCCTAGGTACTTTGTAGAGTATTTGGATTCAGGAATGTTGAACTATTTATATATCGTTATCCTAACTAGGAGCTTGCATTCTTACTAAAGAAAATTTTAGACTTATTACAATTGATGGTTTCCCTGAAGTTTTGAACTTCTTCTGCTAATGCTTCCCCAAAAATGATGGAATCATCTGCAAAGAAAGAATGTGTTAGGACAGGGCATAATCTTAAAATTTATATGCCTTTGAGAGTTCCTTCTGTTTGGTGTTTTTCCAAGGTTCTTGACAAGGCTTTTGTAGATATTATGAACAAGAGTGGAGAAAGAGGATCTCCTTGGTGTAAGCCTCTCAGAGGCTTGAATGGAATGGTATTTTGTCCGTTGATGGAAATTGTATACTCCACCATCTTGACATATTCCATCACCTAACATATCCGCTTATTATTGAATCCTATTATTGTAAGAACATGCCATAAGAAGCTCTAATGAACCTTGTTAATGGCTTTCATAAAGTCTAATTTCAAAAAAAAATAGGCCTTATTTCTATTACTTTTGTTCTTCAGTGTATGCATCACTTCATGGTTAATTATAATGTTAATTTGAATATTTTTGCCATTTACAAATGTTGATTGATTAGGAGAAATAATTAAAGGCATACATGGCTTGAGTCTATTAGCCATTATTTTAGAGATAATGTTGTATAGGTAGTTACAACAACTAATAGGGCGAAAGTCATTGAAAGTAGCAGGATTTTTAGATTTTGAAACTAGACCAATAGAGGTTTAGTTTACCTTTTAAGGGAGCTTTGTAGATTCAAAAAATTTCTAAACAACTTTCATTACATCATCAGAGATTATTTGCCAGTGAGTTTGATATAAGGCTTTCGTAAAGCCATAAGGGCCAGGGGAATTGAATTTATCCATTGAAAATATTACCTTTTTTATCTCTACCGAAGTCACTTCTCTGGTTAAAGCCAAGTTCATTTCATCAGTTACATTTTGTGGGATTGATTAGATAAAATGGGCTTTTATAACTGTCATCCTTTGCATTATAAAGCCCTTTAAAGTGACTTATTGCTGCTTCTCTAATTCTCTTAGTAAAGACCCATTCTCCATTTCTGAGCTTGATCTTTTTTATTTGATTAAGTTATCTTTTTTGAATGGTTGATAAGTGAAATAATTTTTTGTTTTTATCTCCTTCTTGAAGCCATTCTATATGAGCCCCATTGCTACTAGTTTACTTCTTCCTGCATGTATAATTTTTCTAACTCTTTTTAGAGCTAGGATTTTTCTTATTTTTTTCTTTCATCAAAATCTCCATCCATGAATTATTCTAACTAACCTCATTTGTTCTAGTAGTAATATTCCTACCTCTCAACTTAGCCCAACTCTTCGAATCTCTGTGAAGGCAACCTGATTTTTGCATAAATGAAAGAGGCTCTTGTCGGCTACGTTCAACTCTTCTCTAGCAATATGCTATTTTCAATTTTTAGTCTATTTCAAAGTCCTATTTGGCTTCATATATAAAGACTTTGAGCTTATAATTTATTTTTGCATTTAGCTTGAGTACTATGGTGTGATGATTCGATCCCAAGAATGCCTTATAGAATATTTGTGCATACTCAAAATTCATTCTCCACTCTGTGTTTGTAATTACCCTATCTAGTCGTGCTTGAATGTTTCTATCATTCGCTTGTTTGTTGTGCCAAGTGAAGATTTCCCCTTTAAACCCAAGATCTACAAATTGGCAGTCATTGTAGACGGCGGGGTTTAGCGCGCACCCAAGTTTATTGCAACCGCGACACTATTTGAGCTCAGGGCTCTAGGGAACACACTAACCACTGTCACAAAGACATGGCGTGGAGATGAGGAGTCGCCACCTAGGGTAATAACTGGGACAA
>CATIWM010113519.1:0-28272 GCA_949671775.1 Mallotus repandus | reverse complement strand
ATAAAATAAAAAAAAGGGACAGAAAATAAAAAAAAATAATGAAAAAATATGAAGAATACAAATGGGGTAAAATTGAAAAAATGGGTACTCTTAAAAATAAAATGGATACTTATATAATTAATAAAAAAAATGAGGTATTTTACTGAAAATTGATGACAAAAAATGATGTATTTATGTAAATTTCTCTATTTTCAATTGATAACATTATGAACCATTTTTTCTTTAAAAAAAAAACATAATAAGGAACAGAAAAAGGTTCAATTTAGCCTCAAATATAAGGTACGAAACTTAGTTAAGTTCCTGATCTATTTTTTGGTTTAAAACCACACCTAATATTATTCAATTCAGTCATTTAACCTCTTTTAAAAGGTTTGACATCTAAAAAAATTATAAAGTAGTCTTTGAAATTATTTTTCTATCAAAATATTTTAAATTTTAAATTTCAATAGACCAATTATCCTTAATTTTTTTATTTATAATATAATTTTAATTATCAATCTCTCTAAATTAAACTATTACCATAATATAAATTAATTTAATTAAAAATAAAAATGTAAATTTCATTATTGAGCTTGTTATTAAAAGTATATTATTAGTAAATAAGAGTAAAGACTCCAAATGTTTCATTATTTATATACTTTTTTATTTAACTAATTTAAAATGAAGTATTCAAACACATATATAATACTTCAATTTAAATTTTTATTTTAAATTTAATTATTTTATATTACATATATTTTAATTTAGAATGATTGATAATTAAATGGAATATTTTTCTTAAAAATTATACTATTAATAAAAAAACTAAGGACAATTTTATCTATTGAAATTTAAAATTTGAAATATTTTGATAGAAAAACAATTTTAAGAACTAGTTCTTAACTTTTTTAAAAGTCAAACCTTTTAAAAGAGGCTAAATAACTAGATTGAATAACGTTAGATGTGTTTTTGAGCCAGAAAATAAATTAGACGCTTAATTGAGTCTTACACCATATATTACGAGCTAAATTGAACCATTTGTATTATTTATTTGGATAAATTGGTATTTATCTCTGTATTTTGACCTAATACACTATTTCATCATTAACATTTGAAAAAATATTTATTCATCTCTAACATTTGCAACAATTAACAGTCATTAGTCCTCTGTCAGGGATGAAATAGTACATAAATTTGTAAATATCAGAGATGAATAAATATTTTTTTAAAAATCAGAGATGAATAATATATTAGGCCAAAATACATTGGGCAAATACTAATTTACCCTATTTACTTTTTGTGCTTTAAAGGGAGTACTGGCCACTTAACTTTTGGCAAGAAAAGTCGTGGGAAGAAAACAGGACCTACTCCTGCATAATTATAACAAGAAGGCTGGTGATGTTGGAGAACCTGTACATTCTCCCTGATCGAACAAAGAATTTTTTTTTTTTTTTTAAAGATATCATCTTCAGTGCATGCACTATTGTGCAAAACTCAAATGGTATCTCTGAAATCTGAAGCATTAAAGATTAGTGCCACATCTTGAAATTACGATAGTAATGGAACATCATCATTACACTGAAAGTGCAAGATTACAAGCGGTATGGTACATTGGTGTAACATGCGCAAGAAGCATAAGTTTACAAAGCTTCCATGAGATAACCTCAAGGTAGGAACTTGTTTTCTTTTGAGCCATTTTTTGGAGACATCATAACCCAATTTCAACAAAATCTTCTATGATCCACCACCACCAGGAACCTGTAACATCACTTCAATTTTTCAAAACCCAAGGATATGAGCGGGAGAAGTATTAACTGCCTCTTGCAGGCTGCTCTCTCTCACATAACATGCGCCCACACACACACACACAGAGCATGCACGCATGTAGAAGGTAACTTCATACACTGAATAAACACTGAAAATGTACAGAATAAAATCAAATCACTAAAGTAGGTAAATAGACATCAGTGGCGTATCAAAAGCTTCCAACCGTTTATAACTTACCTCTTGTGTTTGAACATGCATCCATGGAAAATGCCTTCAGTACAAGGATTCACCAAGGCATGTTTTGCTATTTCAACATGCATCCCCATCTTATTGCTACAATATTTTGGAGCGGTGGAGGGTATAAAAGCAATCCTGAGAAGGTATGCCCATTCAAAATCTATTTCCCTGTTACAGAAGATTTTTCAACAAATGGAACATAATATGCATATATATTACCATCAAGAATGCATGCAAATGCTGGATGCCACCAGTTAAAATTTAAAGATAAAGAGGAGCACTAGTGAATAAATCAAGGAAGCAATATCAAACTCCAAAGACAGCAATTGTCTGTGATTGCATTCAAATCCAGGCATCACATCCCTTTTAAGAATTTAAGATGCACCGAAGGAAGGAAAAATAAAAAGAAAATGAAAAAAAAGGGTTATCGTTTAATTATAGTATGAACTTTAGTCATTTTGGCTAGTCCATGCATCCAACTTTTAAAATTGTAGCAAATGGTATATGAACTTTTCGATTTGTTGCAAATCTACTTATTATCAAAATAGCATGTGCCCATATTGAAATGGCATGAATGTGCAAATTATTTACTGAAAGTAAAGATATATTTGCAAAAAAGATGAAAGTTAAAAATATAAAATTACTAATTTCTTTTTCTAATTTTCACTTCAACAAATAAATGTGCACGCAATGTTAGCATGCTATGTCAGCATAGGCATATGTTATTTTAACCGTGGATAGATTTGCAACAATTAAAAAATTCATACACCAATTCGTCACAATTTTAAAAATAGGATAAATGACGAAAACGACTAAAGTTCGTGGTAGAATTACACAATAACCCTAAAAAAAATATGGTCAAGCCTCAACATACCATGATAAAGTTGTAAATTCCATCCAAAAATTTACAAGTCTTCAAGGCATCAATCATTCTGTTGGAAGGCAATCAATTTTCTCCCAGTTAATGACATGTATCCTTACTGCGAAATAACCATGAAAAGATCCTTCAGCAATTTCTATGACTGCCAAAAGGAACACAGCAATGAAATCATGGATGGTCATCTTTTGATGCATCAAATTTCTAACAGCACTTTGGGGCTTTAGAAACAGAAATCATGTATGTTCTTGAATAATTGTTACAAGAACCTTTAGAAAATCAGTCAATCTTTAACCATACATAGATAAACCTCATTTTCAGGGCAAAGATGCACTAATGGACGTTTTGGACCTCCATACTTTTTGACTGAATGAACATCCTCAGACTTGCATTCCATTCCAATACAAACCCTTAGAATGAATGAACTTGTTTTAGGAGTTCTGTAAAAGGGCGCAAAAAATGTAAATTTCTTGACCTCGTCACAGCCTCCAAGAATATTCAAATCTAAAAAGACAAACTGAATCAACTCTTCATTCAATGCCATTCTCAGCCACAGATTAGTCTCACTGGAGATATTATGCAAAGTGATCACTAAGGGTATAGACACAGGTAGCCCTACAACAAAAGGAAGAGGGTTTTCAAAATCATTATCTGGAACATTCAATGCTGCACATAAATGCCTTACTCCTGTGCATAAACTGAACTGCTTAAAGGAATACTGATTAACCAACTTCATAAAAGCAAAAGGATTGCAAGAAACATCTCCTGATGAAGTACCAATCTCATGTAAAGTTTTCTTAACTTCTGCTACAAAATTGGAGAGTTCAATAGACCCTTCATTCTGAAGAAATTCTACATGTGAAATTGTAGCAGACATCATTTTCAAAGTAGTATGGTAGCAGCAGATTTCAACTTTGGACAACCTCAGTAAACATGCCACAAGTATAAGCTCCAAAATATGCAACTCCTCTTCTTTAGAAAACCCTACAAATCTACACCTCATTTCTCTGAGCCTCCTTTCTGACTTACCAAAAAGAATCTCCAACTCTCCAATTTCATAAAACTGGACCTTCCACACAATGTGTCCCCATAACTTAGCAAGTGGTTTGATTATTTTGAGGTACTGCAACATAAATGACAAAAAACCAGTGGATTCAGGCAATGCTGAAGCAAGCATAGCCAACTCTTCCTTGCAAGCCCTGAGTGAGCAAAGAAACTGGTAAGATTTCCACAAAAAGACATCAAACCAGTCAAGGAAAATGAAAAGGAGAAAAAAGAAAAAGAAAAACTTAAACTAGATTAAAACCTCAAAGTCTTTAATGCTGCACCAATGCACCTTGATTGTACCAAAAGCCATGCATCTTTGACCTTGGCAAGGATAAGATTCATAGATTTCCTGACTTGATCCTGCTCTTCAAGTTGGCATTCTACACTTGAAGTCCCCACATCCCCTGATTCAACTGACATCATAGACTGAATTTCAGAATTTTTATTTCCTATTAGCAATAGTGACATTGCGACAGGATTACTAGCATCCATGCCAGTATGACTTGCACCATCAGTATTAACTACAGGCAGAGAGGATTTTTCCTCTTCAAATTCCATCCCAAAAGAAATGGGGGCTCTACTGCACTGAGTTAAATATGCCAAAAGGGTGTTTTGGTCCACAATATCTTTCAGAGCAAAAGAGATGCGCCCTAGAAATGTAACTGCATAAGAGAAAAAACTAGATGGAATATTTTGGACATTATGATTATGCGAGGGTGGAGCTGAGATGGAGAGTACAAGAAATGCAGCTACCCTTGCACTATCCAGGTTCATATTTCCGTCAGAAGCTGGCTCTATCTGAATGAAATAAATAAGCAAAAGGATGGAAAAATTAATATCTATATGCAACATATACTTGTATGAAAACATCAGTCAGAAAAATAAAAAAGAAAGAGAAGAAGAAGAAAAGATAACACTGTCACTGCAATTACAAAAATTAGTACAAAGGAGAGAAAATTCATTCTTGTAAAATTTTTTTCACACAACTATACTTGAAAAGGAAGAAGACAAGGAGACACTTGACGTCATAAAAAATTAAAATGATTCTCTTCCGGAATCAGTGTGCTATATAAGTTATGATGCATGTATTAATAGGTAATCACACATGTTATCAATGTTTGAACATATTGGCCAAATAGCTAGATGATGAAGTGTCCACGTATCTCGCAAAATATGTTGAACAGATATCTCCATAGAAACAAATATCTGACATTTATAGAAACTACAAACCAAAGGCCACCACGAAAGTTGCTTTAAAGCGATGATTTTTGCTCTTATTTAAGGAATTCAATCTAAGACTTTGAAAAAAAAAAAAAAAGCAGACATTTTACTGGGGAAGTTGTTAGTATGAACAATCAAGATTGAATATCTCATAAATATTATTTTGCTAACCTCTGGAGAAACTTCCTTGATAATAGTGGCTGTGAAATTCTTATGGTTTTGGCCCATATAAAACAGAACACAGAGGACATCAGCTTCATCCTAGAAACAAAAGAAATTTCAACAAGTTTACAAAGATTAGATAAAACAAGAATTTCATATCTATACATGCATCAGTGATTTTTTTTCAGTACAATCTCTCTTTCTCTAATTTGTTTTTTTGCTTCTTCCCCAGTGTGCTGGGGTAGATAATTGGAATGCATCATGCAAGATACCATACAGAGGAAAAAGGTGGAGAAGCAGCAGACCTGAGGATACATATCCAGATTTTTTAGAAGGCTGTCTATAGATAGTCTAAATAACTCCAAACTCGGAAGCTTCACTAATTTATAAACTTTTCTTGCTGCAGATCTTATTACATCATTATTGTCTACCAGAGTGCCAAGAAACTGCAAAATAGAGCTATGCTTACCTTACTAGGCAATAATGCATGAAGTAAATAAAGAAAAAGAAACTCTAAGCAAGTAATCATTTTCAAAGATTAGAATGGCATACATGAAAAAGAAATGCTGTATATCTGCAGCAGATCTAGATGATTGAAATTTCCCACTAGTAGTTACAATGAAGTTCGAAATTTAGTTAGGATTGCATGGAATCCAAAACAACGAAAAGCTCACCATATGCATGTGCATCTCTTGCACATTTAGACAATCAGAGGTTGCCATATGATGCAGTGTTTCCAGAGCTTCTAACCTGACAACCATTGAATTATCATTCAGCATGTCCATCAACAGGTCTAAGGTCCGGCCAGCAAACTCAGCAGAAAGGATAATTAGCTTATGCAATGATAAACAGGCAGACCTTCTCACCTTCAAGTAACCACAATAGCAGCATGATTAGAGTGAACAACTATTTCCAGATGATTTTGGAAAGATGAGATACAAAATTTAAAGATAGCTCTTGTTATGTTAATAACTCAGAAAACCATGACGATATTTCCAGAACTCATTTATCTTCCATGCATGTACAAAATATCCAGGGACCAGGAAGAGATAGAAAGAGAGTGAAATACCTAAATGGTATTTGAAGCATCAAACATGACCAGTATAGTGGAGGTAAAAGAAAAAAAAAAGGCATTGTTGTCTCAGATATATCATATGTATGGACAACTCATTTACCTCATAGAATTCATCCTCAAGTCCATGCACAAATGCTCCAGCAGCACTTGCTACCAAGCTTTCAAACCTTTCTGCAATGTGCAGACTCTGAGATTTCTTCTCTTTCATGATTGCTAGAACCTTCTTGGATAGTGTTTGTAATAAAATTTCCTTAGATACCATTTGTATCTTCCCAAGGCCATTAAAAGCTCTAATCCTTACTTCTGTACTCATATCTCTCACCATAGAACACAGCTGCAAACACATACAAATAGCACCAAGTTTTAATAATAGCGAAGAACTGTTTATAAATCTTTTGGACAAGAAAGAGCTTGAATCAGAACAATTACTTGCAATAAGAAAGCTTTTCTATAGTTATGTAGTACTGTGATAAGGAAAAAAAAAATCATAACCAAAAAATGTTTGACGCACAAGATATCCAAGTGGATAGTCAAGCATTCTACAACAGTCCATTAACTTTATAGTAAAGCCTGTCTTCATGTAAGAGACCAAGCAATTTTATTTTATCTTCTGTTCTGATTTTACCAACCAAAAGATAAAATCAGAACAAAAGATATAATGGCATCCTGGCATCTTTAAGACCAGATACCATGAGATTCCTGCATACATGATTAATAAAATATGCCATTTTACAACAGAGTGAAAATGAGATATAACTAAACAACAAACTAACTGAAAACACTGTGCTCATCATGAATAATAAAAAAAAAGCGAACAAAAATCATCAAATTTGCAAATAAAAACCCAAAAAAAGGGGGCCCGTAGAGGAGTTGTTCTACAAAGGTACCTGCATGAATACAGTATCAGCCCAATCTCTTTTATCTTCTTCTTGATTGGCTGCTATAAGCATGAGACCCCATTCACAGACCTGGATTATGAATTAAAGTAAAAAAAAAAACCAATAATCAGCAGCCTATTGCTCCAAATGTCTCACTTGCGTTGAGCCTAAACACACATCAAACAGCCATAACTCAATAGTATCATCCAAAAGGAAGTGAATAAAACTCATTATACGTAAAAAAAACACTGATATTCACAGTTCAGCGATCGCATTCTCACCAGAGTAACAGCAGCAGACCGTACACAATCTTCACCATCTTTTAAAAGCTCAACACCACGCCAGTAACATCCTTCAATCACACTTTGATCCTCAAAAACTCCGTATTTGCACAAACTAACCAATCCATTCAAAGCCTCTTCCCTCACATAAGGATACGGATCCTTCGTAAACCCAAGAAAAACCGTCAACAACACGTGCACCTGTACACCAAATTTCTCTCCATTTCTAAGCAACCACAGCCGCTCAGAAACCGAAGCACCAAAACACATCGACGCAAAAAGCCGATCGTCGAGCTCAATTTTTACACTCCGGTTCCGGTCCGAAATCGAAGCGAGTGCGGCGAGCGATTCAAAGTCGGGAGGAATTGAACGGATAGACTCGAAAATTGAAGGAGAGAGGTGAGGTCGGTGCGATGCGAGGTCGGTGAGTAGCTTGAGAATGTGGTGGAGAGTGAGTGAGTCAGTGGTGAGACTGAGCGAGCGAGTTAGGGTTTCCAGGATTGAGGAGATTGTGGAATCGGAAGTGTGAGGGTTGATTATGAGTGATCTTATCGAAGCCAGGGGTTGATGCGAGAGAGGCTTTTCGGCGTCGTTTAGAGAATGCTCACATAAGCTCCACAACCTATGCTCCATTGAAGCTTCTGTTGCTGCCGCGATTTCAACGCAGTTTTGCGGCTACAATGAATCTATTTTTTGAATTGATGAATCGCCCAAATGCGCGCCGTTTTCTGCTACTAATATTGTTCTTAGGTATAATTACGAAAATAGTCCCTGAAGTTGACGTATCATGCCCTTTCACACCTGTATTGTTTAAAGAAACATTGTTATTGTCCCTAAAATTTATCACTATTATTATGGTGAGTGTGTTTTGTAAAGGAGAATTGCACTTAGACTATAATCCAATACCAGCCTGTCCGACCTTCAATGAATGAAAAAACCATGACAAGTTAATTTTTTGTTTTTACTTTTGAAATATTAAAAGGAGGATAAAAAATTGCTAAAATTTTTAAAATTAAAATATGAACAACAATAATTTACAGAATAAAAAGGTAAAATATAAGTTATTGTGTTGATATTACCTACATGTCAATAAATGAAGAAAGTAGTAGAAAATTTTCTAGAATTTTATAATACCAATTCTTGTATTTATTTAAGATTAATTTAATTTCTCATTATTAAAAATATTGGATATTTTAACTTACTCTTTAATATTTTCATATAATGGAGATATTATTTCCCATATTATATTCGTTTTTATATTTCTGAGATCATATTTATAATTATAATATATAAACTACATATGGCTTAGGGATAAATTCTATTTTTTTAGCCATTATAAATTAGGGACGAAGAAAGAAGAATTCAATATTAATAAATTTTCCACTATATTTATAAGAGTTTAGCCATTAGACAAAGATAATACGGACGTGATTAATTCTAATTTCTTGATTATTTTTCTTGTTAATGACATTATAGGCCATATCTTAGTGTAAAGACTACATCATGAATCAATGCCTAATGAAAAATAATGTTATAAGAGTCAAAAATTGACTTCAGCACCAAAAATAAAGATATTATGCTTGCTAGAAAGATGTTTTTACAAAAGATAAAAAGGGCATATTTTTATTCATCTGAAACAGAATTTGGACAAAAAAAAAAATTGTGAGCTGCTCTCCTCTTTCATATATTTATGTATCACAAACTTAAGGTTGATTTAATTTGTTTCATTTCCATCATCAGTTGAGCTAGTACTTGTCTCTTCTTGA
This sequence comes from Mallotus repandus, assembly GCA_949671775.1. Lineage (NCBI taxonomy): Eukaryota > Viridiplantae > Streptophyta > Magnoliopsida > Malpighiales > Euphorbiaceae > Mallotus > Mallotus repandus. The sequence goes on along the minus strand of CATIWM010113519.1, from coordinate 18,982 downwards.
ACTTCAGATTGTTCTGATTTGCTTGCAGCTTCCACGTTCTCAATTTTTGATGCACGAAACATTGCAAGGTGAATATCACCTGAAATTTTTAAAGAAAAGTAGGACCATATTAATTATTAGATTACATACAAATTAGTGCCACATATAGTCTGGCACTGCTTTGGCCTAATGACTAAAATCATTACTGACATTGTGCGAAATTCGATATCGAGTTTCCTTTCCCCTTTAACTTTGGCAAAAAAAAAAAAAAAAAAAGTAGTGCCATATATATAGCATGTATGCAGCTACTAATTGCTAATGAGGTTGAGGATTACAAAAGTACCAAATATGATAACACTTCCTGATGGGGCAGTGGCAGCAACCCCAGGTCTCAGCCGCTGTTTGTTGATGAATGTTCCATTAGTACTATCCAAATCTGTTACCAGTAAGCTTCCTCCCTTCTTCTGGATTCGGGCATGAATACCAGATACTGTCGAACAAATTAGTGAATTAATTAAGGCATATTAATTGAAAACTACTGAGACATTTGTACATTATAACAGAATTTTAACCCCAACATGAAGTAGCTATAAAAATTAATTTTCAAACTTCAGGATTTAAAATGTGTATTTCAGAAAATCCTTAAAGAGAAATGCTCATTAAATCACTCCTTCACTTGCTCCTGACTTTTATTCACCGTATTTAACACTGATGAACTACACAATAGGCTAATAGAATATGTTAGCTAATAACAAATTGAAAAATTTACCTGTTGCAACTGGAATCACCATATTTGCCTTTTCAGGAAGACGGCCAACGGTTACTTCATTCTACACCATTTTTCAAGAAAATTAAGTATAATCAGAAGGGGATTCAACTGTCTCTGACATTATAAACAGCCATTTTCTAATATTATGAGCAGATACTACATATAGATACTCACAGAAACAATTTCAAATGCGTCTGGCATTTTAACCTTATAACCAATGTGCCTTGAATCTCCATCACCTACAAGTTGTTATTTCTTCAAATAAAAAATAGTGAAAAAAAAAACTACAATAACAACTGAGAATTAAAGATAAAATGTTAAAATGAACTGACCAATAGGTTCAAGAAGCCATCTATCCTCAACATCACTGACTATGCTTTCACCTTCAGAAGCATGAACAGCACCAAAACTCCTATGCTTTCTTCTTTTAATGCTAAAAACATGTAGTTGAGGGAAAAGGGTGCTCTTTGGACACTGAAAATGAATTGAATTATGAGCAACAAGAGAGGATTTGGGGTGGAATACAGCAGTTGAGCAGCTTGGAAGCTTGGCATGGGACAGAGTCTGAGATGCTGTTAATGTTACATCCATTTTTAATCAATATTACCGTAACAAAAAAAAAAGGTGTTAATATGTGACAAAGAGAGTGATGTGAAGTGGGGTGGATAAAGAGCTTTCTGGCCACAATTTTAGAAGTATGTGGCAACCATTTAATGCCCATGACAGAGATTGTGGATAACCAAATCTTGATTTCCTGTTTTTGCCCACATTTCATTTTGGCTTTTGAGGTTAAGGGTTAAAATTTGTATGTCAAGAATATTACTAAAAAAAATCATGGAGCAATTATATTACAAATCAAATTAGTATTTGTTTAGCATGTTAAATCTTACATGCACATATGTTCGTTTCTGCTACCACTTATAAAGGGTAAATTTTCCTCATAATTTTATATCATTAATTAACCTAAGAAAGTATATAAACAAAGGTACATATCTTAATGTTCATATTAATAGTTTTTCTTTAATTTTTAGTGTTACAGCACATTTTAGAATTACATATCTTTAACCTTAATATTAATATTAAGGTCTAACTCAAGTGACAAGAGTTTTTTTTTTTTTTAGCAAGGAGAAGTCTTCAGTTCAATTCTTCTACTACTCACTAGACTTGTGAAACCTAATAATTTCTCATTGATGTCAATACAAGATAGCTTTTGATTCTGCTCACCATTTACTAAACCTACTTTTTAGTGGTGGTTCATAAAAATGCTTTTCAAAATATAACTACTAACAATTAACTATCTCATTTTCTGTCTCAATAATACTGAGTCTCGTATATTGAGTTAAAAAAAATTTGAGAAAGTAAATAAACAATGAATTCAGTGGGAATGATAATAGAAGCTTATTTCATAATGCATAAGGGTGATGAATTCAGTGAAAAAGTTTTTTTTTTAAAAATGGAACATCAATTTCGTTTTTGAATAAATGGAACTTCAATTTCAATAGAAAAATAATCTAGAAATTCTTCTCATCATGTTTACTTAGAGCTAGGCTAGCAAGTCTCCTCGATTGGAAGGCAAGACTGATATTTTTTTTCAATATTCATAAATATTAAAACATATTGAACATTTTCATTAAATTTTTTTAGACTGTTTGTTGTCAGTGAGAATGAACATGCTAATGTATAGAGAGGAATATATGTTCTACGATGGACAAACTACCAGATTTATTTCTTATGAGCCCATTTGGCCCTAAACTTAATATCGAAGTATTTAATTGGTTGGGTTAACGTGAGGTCTCGATGAACATCAAAGAGCTAATATGATCCCTTAAGAGTTGGTGGGAGGTCGCGAGAGTGGAAACCAGATCAGGTCTCTGTACTCTACTATAAGATAAAAATGAACGATAAAAAATAAATAAAGCTATTGCTTAGTCACCAATATCAATAATGGTTTCGACAAGACAGTGTCATGATCTTAATTAACCTCTTTGAAGGAGCCCCTACAAGTCATTTCTTGCCAATTGCCATGCGCCAAGCACAACAGCTCTCTCCTTCAAATAAGGTTCTCCTCGTAACTCTTTGCTCCTGTATAGGCTAGTTACCAGAATATATATATATATATACACACACACAGGCGCATATATGCTATATATTGTCAGGGTATTGGCAAGAAAAAGAAGAGAAAAGCTTAGCATGAGAAGAAGAGAAACGGTCAGAGGCAAAGATGAATGCCCGTAAAGCCACACATAACCACACAATAAAAGCTAGTAAGAAAACTAGATCAAGCAAGCGATATATAGTGGGGATTGCGGGCAATTCATCCTTGCTTCCAATTCACCAATCTCCAACCCTCATGCTATGCTGCTCTTCCTAGCTGCATGCCATTTGTATTCAATGTTTGGTCCCTATTTATAGCTAGCTAGCCAGCATCTTCATCAAGTAAAGAATAAAAATCATTACAAAGATTAAGCTTTTGCATAATTAATGTCAACTCTGCATCATTTTGGATGCCGATAAATGGAACATATTCTTGTTATGTGTATATAATATGTTCATCATTTTTCTTTAAAGGTTGAAATGGAATTTCTGAAACGAAGAGAAACTATGTAGCTTGACCCCTCGCGTCCCTCAAAGGATACTGCGTTCACACGTTTTCATTACATGGTTTTTATGGCCAAACTTTTAGAATTTACTTTCCGTTTATAAATGATTAAGATTATAATAATGCTATGACTGGTACAAAATTATTCTACCAAATAGCATTTTCGTGGTGCAGCACACAGATACGTTGATAATATATATTACTTCCAATGGTGGTTCGCATTATGGGAGCCTTTTCTTCTACGCATAGGTTGATTACATGGAGCACATAACATGACATGACATTTGGTTTAGCTGGTTAAGGTAACTGCAGATGGAGATTTTTTCTCAATCAATTACAATTTAAGTGGTTGGTAAAACTTTTAAATCAGCAACTCATTGTTATTTTTATTCAAAACTGTAGCTCTGAATTTGATAAGCTCTATTTTGGAATTTTTTTCTATTAGCTGATAGTTAATTTGTATTTATTTTTTATTTAAACTATTTTATCCTTACTAAAAATAACTAATAACAAATAACTTTATTTATAAATGTATGTAATTAATTTTTTATAGCTCATAATTAAAAAAAATATAATTTTAAATTATAATTAGTAATTAAATAATTAATTATAAAATCTATACCTATAATTTTTTTTAAAAAGGTATACAATAATATTTATAATTTAAAAGTTAAAATTCATTTATAAATAATTTCTACTAATTATTTTAATAATATATAAATCAAAGACATAAAATAATTATTTATTACTATATATTATTTTTAAATAATTTACATAACTAAAAAATATTATAAAATTTTACCAAACTTTTCACAAAATTTTATCAAATAGTTCATATTTGTCAGCTAACAACTATTAGTTATTAATTATCAACTATCAGCTGCTATAAACAGTTATCAGTTTTTTCTTTTTTTTCTACCTTAATAAAATTTAAACTCATATTTTTTTTTATCTTAAACATCTTCTTAACTTGACACTTTTTATTAGTTTGCTCCATCAATATACGAACTAATCATTTAAGCACATTAACTTATTAAAAATGAAACTTATCAATACTTTTAATATTATTTTAGATATTTAAATAAAAATAATCAATTTATAAGTAGAAAAGACAAACAGAAAAAAATATTTTTACCTTTAAGAAACTGCAAATGTTTTTTTTTTTTAATACAAGTGTCTTCTTGTTGCTTGATTAGACATGTAAAAAGTTTACCAATTTCATTTTTTAAAAATTATGCAGAAGAAGTTTGAATTTAAAATTTTAAATTCAAGTATTATGTACGACACTAAAAGAATTTTATCCTTTAAAAGGTTTATCAGACTCAATTCAAAATAGTTAGAATCTTTATACTTACTAGATATTAGATATATTATTATACAAAACATAATTTTTTTTGTAAAAAAAAAATAAAAAATTTAAATGGATGAATCTCATGAAAGAAATAAATTTTTTTTCAATATCTATTTTTCTATACATAACTAAAATCAAATTCCTAAAAAAAAAATCGAACTAAAATTTTATTTAAAGAATTCAAATTTTTCATTGTTGGAATGAATCTACAATAATGGGTATTTATATGGTAGACTTGATCAAATTATTATTGTGTGTAAAAATTTCTTTGGATGGATTCGACTTTTAAACATTTACTCGATCCTTATCAACAAAACCTAAATATTTTGAAGTTGAGAGTAAGGGTAGAGGTTACACAGTTGACCAGCATGGGTCATGAACCCAACTTGGGCAAAAGTTTCCCAATAATTGACACTGATATGATGCTTCCCAGATGTTGCTATGTTCGATTTAGATATAGTGAAGGCAAGGAATATTTTATAGTTCATCATCCAATTGTAATGTCTTATCTTTTAGATCAAAATCAGCTCGTTTTCCACTAGCGAAGGAAAATGTTCCATTCAACTTGACTATTTTCTAGACCTGAAAATTTTGTAAGATTGAATTTTTAATTCCATTCATACCACCTTGATCAAATAGTTCACATTTCATACAAATAAATTCCCAGTCTCCTTTTTTTTTTTTCCTGAATCATCAGTTATTTAAAACTTATGGAATTCTAACTTATCTAATTTGATCTTGACAGAATTACGACTCAAAACTAAAATATCACTTAAGCAATAATAGTTTTCTATCAGCTAATTCTAATAATTGTTGTTGGTGTATATTTTTGAATTGGCAAAATTCATCTTTAAGCCCTTGAACTATAACGGCTTATTTTATTGAGCCCCTATCGCTTTATTGCATTACATTGAGTCACTATACTTTTATTTATATAGCTATTGAGGACTTTTTTGACAGTCCTCGTACACGTGTTCCTCACGCTCTATTAAGAAGAGCGTCAAGTATTGAGGACTTTTTTGATTTCCCCCTTGACAAATCAAAAACCCTAATTTAACAAAATCAAACTTTGATTCTTCCTACTCAGCCTCACCGCCCTCAAGAATTTCTCAACTCCACTCACCAACTACATCCGCATCAGTACCTTCACCGGGTATTTGAAGTTGCCAACGACCTCCGCCCTCAAGAATTTCCAACGACATCATTAGCTTTGTGAATCTGGCAAAGTCAACTTGAACTAAGGGAGGATGAGCAGGCTCTTTCTCAAGTGATATCTGAAGTAATCAGTCCAAGAAAAAGTCCTGGCGATGCTAGTGTTGTAGAGAAAGTTAGGGAAACAATCGTTTTTGTTGTTGTTGTTATTGTTGCCTTGTCCTTTTTTCTTTTGTCTGCAAATGGCATCCATATCTCTGCCTAAACATTCTCTACTCTCTTCGCTTCCTACTCAAAAACCCACCTCCAAAAATGAGACAACTACTCCAACCAGATTAGTACTCTCCAATGCAACTTCACGACAACCTCACTAAATACGCTTTGCCTGTACACTTCATCCTTTTCTTTCTTCTCAATCATGAATAGAGCACCACATTTCCCATCTTAATTCTTGTAATTATGTTTCTTGATTCGATTGGATGGCGTGAGGTGGTGGTTCATTAAGGAAGGGTAAGGATTGGAAAGGTAAGTAAAGGTAAGGGAAGAAAAGATATATTACTTAACTATTGTTTTAGAAGAAGTGAGGTGAGGTGAGATAAGGTTAGAGAATAGGGGTTATGTATTTAAAAGACATAAATACCCCTAGTTATGTAAATTAATATTTATTTTAATTAACTTAAATAATAATAATAATAATAATAATCTGGGTTCAGTAATATAATTGCTAGCAAGCCAATAATTATTTAAGATATTTAAATAATATTTATATAGATTAAAATAAAATTATTGGAAGTATAAATTATTTTTAAAATTTACAAATTATATTTTATATTTGAGAAAGAACCAAAAGTAGATGTTGTCCAACTTTCTAATCTTGGATAGGTAATAGTTATGTGCATGTTAATCCCAATTATGTAAAATAATATTAATCTTTTTTTAACTGTTTAATATTAATCTTAAAATAATATTTATTTTAATTAATAATAATAATAATATAATATCCAGTAGGAGAAGAAGATAAAAAAATAGGGCCGTGAGATTGATGGAGAAAAAGGTAAAAAATTTACATATGAAGGATAATTTTAGATTTTTATACTTAAAATAGGGACATTATTGGGAAAAAAAAAAGTCCCCTTCCTTCACCTTACTTACATCCCGATTTAGAGCGTAAAGAAACTAAAATAACTGAATGGAGGGTTTTAGTTTACGCTCTCAAAACCTTCACTTTAATATATTATAGTCTTTCCAAATAAGAGTACCTTAACACATTCCCTCTCTTTCCCCTTTCTTCACCTTCTCTAACCTCCATCCAAATAAAGCGTAAGGGTGATCGCTTTATTCCAAATAGGAGTTCAATGAATCTTAATCAAGCCCACAGTTTGTTAATACTGTCTAGTTCTGAAAGAAACTTTCGACAATCATCAACTGTCACGCCAAAAGGAGACCTATTCAGCTCAGAGCCTCCTTGAAACTTAAAATCTCTACAACTTTAGCTCCACACACTCAGCCATTAACTAGTGTCTTGGCCTTGCCGCTATAAAATCGCCCATGGAGGTGGAGTCTCGAACTACACTGCTCAATGTCATCTGATTCCTTGCTTTAAAAATTTCAGCATCGATGTTGCATTATATTTTTTTACATTATTGCTGTTATGTTGCATTTCAAGTAACACAAGTCAAATTTCAATTAATTTTGACTTAACAAAGTTTAAATATAAAGCATCACAGTTAAAATTAAATACAAAATTGAGAAAAAAATAATATCAATTTTGTCTAACATGAACACAATATTATTGTTAATTGAAATTAACATGATAGTAGAGATGAACAAAAACAAAATCGGACCGAAACTTTAATAAAAAGCTGACAATTTTAATTCTATTCAGCCTTCAATTTAAAAAAAAAAATCATTTGATTCCGTTTTGTTCACCTTACTCGACAGGATATGCCTTATCACAGTTGGCTGGCATACCATCATTTGAACAATGGCTGCCACAATCAACACTACTAATGATATAACCGTTCCGTTCGTTTTCTTGCTAGATTATAGACATAAGCTGCTTAATTAAGCTAGATTTTGAGCTTGTTATCAGTTTTGGTGGATTATGGTATACAACTATTTATTGTCGCTTGCTTTCTATGAATTGTTGAAGCTCTCGTGGGTGAGGAAGTGATGCACAAGAATTGAATGTTAGTTCCATCGTTATGGCTTCTTAATTATATCTTTTTTATTTTTTTGAAATGTAACTTGCTCAACTTTAAGAGCAAAGAGGATGAGGTTTCTGAACATTTTAATTACATTTTCCGAGCAATATATGCAACAGATCCTCTTACTAAATATATCATTTCTTACTAATTATAAGGCAAACTTGAATATTATTAGAAAAATAAAATGATAATTACTGATAAATATTATTAAACACACACATATATATAAGTCAATTAAATACTTTTACCTATAAAAAAATTTGATAGAGACACTACTTTGAATATTATTTATCCATTTATACATTTAGTAAAATAAAAATTAAATATTAAAAAATAACAAATCTAAAATATTCATACACCATTAATTTTTTTCTTTTTAAATTGTACCAATTGACTCAAGTCATGAAAATATTTTCACAACATTGTTTACATTTTGATATTTCTTATATAATCTAACAACTTAATAACTACATATTTTTGAAGAAATCTATTAAAAAATATATGTTTAATTGTGCCAAGTTAAACAAATGACTTACAAGGATTTAAAAATTAGAAAATATTAATTAATTAATAATAAAAATTATTTCTCACATAATTAGAAAATATATATTATTAGCATTTCTTGATTGGTTCCTTTAAAAAAAATAAATTAAAAATAAAAAAAGCAAAATATAACTCTTAAAATTGCAAGTGCTAAACTGGCTATTAGCAAATCAATAAGGTTGTTAACACGGCCCCTTGTTCTCTTTGGTGAATTTCGTCCAATTTAATCCTAGAAAGGCCATCTCCAATTCATGACATCAAAAGTATAGCAAATTTTACTTTAAATTCTTTTTAATCCATCACATTTGATTTCCATATATATATATATATATAACACACTGATTCTATATCATTTATCTATTTTATACACAATACCCACATCTAATTTTTTACATATTTATCCGATAAAAATATTTTTATCATTTAATAATTTGATAAAAATAATTATACACTTTCTAGCATTATATATTATTTGATAATATGAAAAGATATACATGATAAAAATAATCATTGTATTATGATAATATCATAAATACAATTGTATTTTCATTTATTCTTTACGATATTTATGATAATATAATGTTAAAATAGCTACAAGTCCTTGTAATATGAAAAGATATACATATAGACGCTTTATGAATGAATTTTTTTTTTATTTATTCAAATATTCTCATGATAAAATATATAACTAAGAAATATTAAAAAATTTTGGGTAAATTATAATCACCTTTAAAATTTGTCCTAATTCACTAGTTTATTCATAAGTCAACTAAATATCCCTTTGATTTGATTTTATTAATAATTTTTTCCTTTCTCTAACTAAATACCCCTGCAAGTTTATAATAAAAATATCAAACTTGAGGGGGTAGTTAGTTAGTAGAAAGGGAAAATAGTTAATAAAATCAAACGTGAGGGAGTTGTAAGTTGACTTTTGAAAATGTAAGGATGGAATAGTAATTTAGCCAATATATATATATACACGTTGGCAATTTAATAATATCATGAAAAATGAAATTTTGATGGTCAAAATTTATTTATTTTATTTCATTTTTGTACGTATAAATATTATTTGTTTTCCTACATGATTTTTTTTTTACATATTTATGTGTAAAATATTTTTAAAAAATACTAAATTGAAACGTAATTTGATTGATATTTAAAGCCAATTAATGTTAAGTGATTAATTTAATATTTTAACTATTCAAACTAAAACTAATTGCATAGATCAATTATTTGTACTAATTAATTAATAATGATAACTTTAGTCAAATTAGTAAAGTTGATCAATTCAATTTTAGTATGAATTGAACACATTAATTATTAGTATCAATAAATCATTTCAATTTGAGCAATAATAATCAAATTAGTAATAATTGAATAAATTCATTATAATGGCAATTTCTAATTTATTAATTTGATTCGAGTTATAACCAAATTAGTATTACCAAGATAAGTTAATTATTAGTACTAATTCCATCAATTTAATATAAAAAATAGTCATATTAGTATTAATAGAATATATCAATTGTTAGTAATTATCAATCAATTTAATTTAAGCAATAATAGAGTGTCTATAGTAACTAATAAATTCAATTTGATCAATATATATATTAATATTAAGATATAATATTTGAATATAAGTAAATTACCAAACATGTTGCAAATAATCAATAATATAAGATTTTATCAATCGTATACATCCCCTTCCATATATCTCTAATCACACAAAATACATATTTTATAATATTTTATTGACCATTTACATAATCAAGCTGTTGATCTATCTTAAATCAATTTTAGTTTTGACTTTAACAAATAATTTTTATTATTAATATGTGTTTTAATATGTATATTAGTTATGACCAAACCCATAATAGATAAAGTTATGAAACTCAAAATATGGCCAAAACATAAGGACAAGGATGCTCACCAATGGCATCACAATCGTGAGCATTCCCACAATCTTAAAGGAGTTAATTAAAGCTAATGTTCAAGAGAACAATTATCCTCACGATCTCTATCACAATTACGAGGAAGCCTATCACGATCATGAACATCTCTTTATGATCCCGAAGCTCGAAAACCTTAAAGAACAATTGAAGGCAAACATCCTCACGATCAAGATCACGATGTTGAGCATGCCTATGGCTTTCACTCTGCAGCTTCCAACTGCTAGTTCATACAAGCACTGACTACATTTTTGCTCCCCACGATTGTGAGCATATCAAATCTGACAAAAAGTGAAAAAAAAAAAAACACATTAAATGAATATGGAGAAGTGTTGAGACGAATTTTTAGGTTTCCAACTACTAGTTTTGCACCCTCTACTATAAATACAAATTCAAAACTTTATGTAAAGAGCTATAGGGTTGGTAGCGCAAATTTATTGTGAAAATTTGTTAAGTCAAATTTAGTTTCTTTAACATTTCATTTTGTATATTCATTTCTTGTAAACAAACCTTTATTGAGTTTGCATTTACCCTTCTTATGAGAGTTGGGTGTGAGTTTAGTTGATAAGATTTTTTCATCTACTCTTTCTTAGGGTTAAGAAGTGGGTAGTGAAAATCAATCGACATTAGATTGATGTTGTATCTTGTAAAAATACCTTGATTGTAAGAGGTTATGTGTTAGTCTTGAAAACACTTGTGCAAAGATTTAAGTGTAAACTTTGAAAATACTTGAGAATAGATTTAAGTGTGAGTTTAGAAAACACTTGGTAAAAAATTTTGAGTGAGCTTAGAAAACTCATTGCTGTAAGGTTGATGTTGAACCATAAAATAATTTGATATAATTAATCTTGGAAATAAGATTGGTGTGAATGATTGTAAATTCTAACTTAAAGATAAGTTAGATGGAGACATAGGTCATTGAAAAATTGAACTCCTTAAATTTTTTGTGTCAATTCTCTTTCTTATTCTTGTTCTTATTCATATTTATTCTTTCCTAAATTACTTTTTTTTTCTTTTAATTTCTAATTTTTTCTCTAAACTTCAATTTGTCCTATTCACCCATACAATTCCAATATATTTGTATTATACTAAATTAATTATCAAAAATATATCTAAGTCATTACATGTAGATCATATTAAAAAAAATAGCATACCTACTTAAATATCATTCAAACCCATTCTATTTGCAAATTTTAGTTTCAAACGCCATATGATGGCTTTCATATAAACGAAGGGCTCTTATAATGTTTTAATTATGGAGTTTGAAAGATAACGAAATTATTAAATGTGATAAACTGATGAAAAAATTCCGTAGTTTTGGTATAAGTTAGTATTGTGTCAGTAAAACTATGTAATTTTTAATGTAAATTAATATTAGTAGTAATAAAATTCATGTTGTGAATTAGTGTTTGTATTAAGAATTAGTACTAAGTAATTATAGTTTAAATACTGAATAAATATCATATAATAAAGTAAATAAAATTTAAATTATTAAGCATAATAAAATTATATATTCATAAGAAAACTATATAGTTACGATGTAAATTAATAATAATATTAATAAAATTATGTAATTTTGGTATAAATTAATTGTAGTAATCTAGTATTAATAAAGCTATATAATCTTAATGCATATAATTTGCATTTGTATTAAGTAAAAAAAATTTACAATATTAAATATAATAAAAAATTTATATTTATAATAAAATTATATAATTTTAGAATAAATTAATCTTAGTAATAGGAAAGTTTTAGGATTATTTTGTTTTTTAAGCACTTTAACTTTATAGATTGTATTCAATTAGGATTTTAAAAGATTTTAATTAATTTCAAAAGTTGTGTTGTATTCAATTAGAACTTTTTAAGACTCCAGAAAAGTGAGGTGGTATTCAATTAAAATTTCTAATGACTTAAAAAAAGTTTGTGAAAGATAAAAAGTATTTAATTACAACTTTAATAGAGTCTATAAAAGTAAGGTGATATTCAAAAAGTCATTGACTTTTATAGACATTAGACTTTTATGTACTTTTATAGACTTTTTATGTATTGTTATGCATAAATATTTTCTTTCTCTCACACTCAAGATTTCAATGGATTGTGAATGATTTTTTATAGGTTGATATAAATAGGAAATCTAAAAAATTATCTTTCACCATTCCTCAAGACTTTGAATGACTTATTGCTATTTCAATTTATTTTCACTTTTTTATATTTTTTATTTTTATTTATCATTTTTATTATATATATGTTTTTTTTATAAATATGGAAGAAAGAGTCATCAGACAGTGCACCAAGGCATCCTAGCTAGGCTAGCACCCCTCTAGCACCAACATCATATGAACCTTTCAACCTTATTATTAAATAAAAAGAATAAATACAATGTTGATAAATAACCTATAAAGGCCAAACAAAACCAGCAACATAAGAAATCAATAGATACTAAAATTTTCCCTCCCCATGGCGTCATGAAGCATAAAATCATGAACCTCTAGCGGGTAGGAATCCCATCATTTCACTGTAGGCAACCCAATTCCCATAATCGATAAGTGATCAACAACATAGTTACCCTCCCTATAAATATGACTAATATGCACATGAAGTCTATTAATGGAGGAAAGACAATTTTTCCAAGCTTTGCGCAAGCGCCAAGGGACAACAATACTTTGGCATTGAATTAAATGAACAACCAACACTGAGTATTCCAGCCAGAAAAGAACAGGTTCCATTGTAATAACTTTTTCCATGGCGATAATGATAGCAAAAATTTTCGCTTCAAAGGCATAACATGAGCCTAAAGGAGCAGCAAAAGATGCCACAACATTACCTGAATGATCTCGAAAAACTCCTCAAACACTTGACAAACTCAGCGCTCTATGTGCAGCTCCATCGGTGTTCATTTTTATTCAGGAAAACAGAGGCTTAATCCAGAAGACAGAAAGCATCAGTGGAGGTTTCCGTATCAGATAATAAACATTCAGACATTGAAGAATAACCATATCAGAAACTGAATTATTCATATTTCCAACCTTGAAAGATTCTGTCTCCTTGATGTTTTGACAAATATTTCAAAAAACATAGGAGATCAGAATGAAGTTGTCTTGAAATATCATTTGATTTTGAGCATACCAGAAATGATGAACCACAACAAGAATGCTAGCTCTCCAAAGGACACACATATGAGAAGAGAATTTTAAAAACCATGCAAACTTGAAAAAACTGAGGAAATCAGAAGTGAAATGAAGATGAACATCAGACAGACTTCCCAAAGAATGCCAAATAGATATTGCATAGGGACACTGACTAAAAATATGGTTTAAAGAATCAGCACCTCCTACACAAAAAATACATTGAGAGGCCAAACCATACCCCTTTTACAAAGTAAATCATCAGTAGGGAGACAATTATGAATTGCCGTCAAAATAATAAATGCTCTAACCGGAGGCAAATAATGGCACCAAAGATCCCTTCCCTAAGCAACCTTAGGACAGTTAGGATGATAAAAAAGATAAAAATCTTTACAAGAAGAGGAACCATTCTTAGAAGGATGAAAGACATAAACATCATAACCATTATGAGAGAAGATCGCATTGTCAATATCCGCACAAATAGAGGGATAAGCTGAACGGAATTCTTGAGATAAATTCCAGTTATTATGGAAATAGACATTAGATATTTTGGATTTCAGGTGCTTCCGAAATGAAATAAGAATTTCAATTTGATCTGAAATAGAATATCCTAACCAGTTGGCATTCCAAAAATGCAAAGAATCCTTACCAATCAACCATTAAGAGTTAGCTTGAATGTCAATAGTACAAGCTTTAATAGAACTCCAAACTGAAGAGTAAATATGTGAAGATCTCAGCATATAAGTTGCATTAAAATATCTAGAACGAAGGAAAGTGCAAACAAAATCTGAACTACAAAAAACCTTCTAAGCTAACTTACAAAGCATAACAAAATTAAGATGATGGAGTAGTTTCAAACCAAGACCTCTCTCCTCCTTAGGAGCACAACAAATATCCTACTTAATTGTAATAAGGTTTTAGTAGTAATCAAACCTGTCCATATGAAATTATGAATTGATTTTTCCACACTTCTAAGCATCATTATAGTTTATACACCATAAAAGAGTGCAAAAATGAACCAATAATCACAGAATTAACCATAGCCATTCTACCAGCCATAGAAAGAAGCTTATCAGACCATGCATCAAACTTGAAAAGAAATTATTTGCCAATTATTGTAAATAACTTTTCCTGGGAGCACCTTGAAATAATGGAACCCTCAGATAATTGAAAGGAAAAGCTCATTTCGTCATCCCCAAAAGATTAGCAATTAAATTAGCTCTATGAGAAGCAACAGATTGGCCAAAATAAACCTGAGATTTGTTCTAATTAACTATTTGGCCTGAAATAACCCCGTAGGACTCAAATTCTCTAGTGAGCTTATGAATATTAGATTAAGAGGCAAGATAGAAAATTAAAATATCATCAGCATAGAAAAAATGGGGAGGAAATATAACTCTTGCACTGGTATACATAGGGACCAAACTAGAATCTTGAAACAATTGAATAAGATGCTGATTTAGGTAATCTTTCGCCAAGAAAAAAAAATAGAGGGGAAAGGCACCCTGACGCACCCCATAAGAGCAAGCAAAGTAACCCTTTGGAGCTCCATTAATCAAGATGGAAATACGAGTAGACCAAAAAGTAGAGAGCACCCAATTACAAAATGTGTTCGCAAAACCAAAATTGCGAAGAATAGAAACAATAAAGTTCCAATCCATCAAGTCAAATGCTTTGCGAATGTCAACTTTAAGGGTCATATTACAACCAATACAATGCATATTCAATAAGTTGACATTTTCAAAAGCAGTCGCTATGCAATCTTCAATATAACAACCTTTAATAAAACCAAATTGCGGGGGAGCCACAATATCACTAATGAAAGAAGCTAGTCTATTAGCCAAAATTATAGTAATAATTTTGAACACAAAATTACAAAGAATTATTAGTCTAAAATTCTCAATTGTATTAGCCCATTGTACTTTAGAAATTAAAATCATAAAGCTTGAATTTACACCACCCATAATGTAGCTTATGGAGAAAAAGCTTTGAACAGTACCACAAACATTTTAACCCACAATATTCCAATAGTGTCTAAAGAATAAACCTATGAAGTCGTCAGGTCCAGGAGCACTATAAGGATCTAAATAAAAAACCATAACTTTAATTTCATCAAAACTAGGCATTTTGCAAAGAACAACATTATGATTATTATCAACTAAGCGTGGAATGATAGAAGGGATTGAAGAAAAGTTTTTTTGCAACTTGTCAGTCATAAATAAACCAAAAAAATTAACTAATAATGTGTTGTTCAATAGAATTAGAATCCGAAACAAGTGAACCATCAGTTAGCAGATTATGAGTACCAGATTGAGGGTGATGTCAAGCCAACATACCATGATAATACCTGGAATTCTGATCACCTTCTTGCAACCATTTTATGCGACATTTATCTTTCAATAGAATTTCTTGATTCTTAAGATGACTAGAAAGCCGTTGATGAGCCACAAGTTCTCTAGAATGCAACTTATCAAAAAAACCTAAAAGCTTGATGTCAGACTGGATATTAAGCAATTCCTATTTAGCAGCAGTAATTGAATGGTCTAAATGACCAAAAATCTCTTTGTTCCAACTACGTAGGAAACCTCAAAGTAACTTAAGCTTTTGCATTAGCATAAACATCAAATGACCTATAATCATTTGGGAACTCCTGGAACTAGCCACCGCTGTAAAAAAATTATCATGATTAATCAGCATAGACATGAACCTGAAAGGTCTCTAAAAATTAGAATTCAATTTTTTGCAACATAATAGGAGCAGGTTATGGTTAAATTAATGGTGTGCTAGAGTTGTACACTCAACCAAATTCCAATGCTAAAGAGAAGCAGAATTGTAAAGAACTCTATCCAGCTGAATATGAACTCTATCTCTACCCCTCTGATTATTTGTCTAGGTGAAAAAAGAGCCTTTTATCTAAACATGTCAGATTACAGTCCTTAACAGCTTTAATGAAATCTAAACAAGAACATCTAGCTGGAGGAGAACTAATCTTTTTATGTGCCCTAAAAGAAGCATTGAAGTCACCTACAACAAACCAATTCTCAGCAACAAGACCAAAAATATGTGAAAGTTGCTGCAATAAAATACATCTGCTGGAAGATAAGACATTAGCATAAACAAATGAAAGAGTGTTCAACATTTCATCTAATAAAAATTACACAGTAATTTACTGATCAAAACTAGCCAATAAAGAAACGTTACCAGCCCTTAATCTGTCAGATACCAAAACCCAAATGGAAGGTAGTGGTAGATAATTATGGGTTAATAATGACATTTTAATATTGCACCAGAAACCAGAAGATAATGAATTAAAGTGGACCTTCGGTTTAGTAAGGCAAAGAATATCAGGAGAATACACTTTACAAAAATTAAAAATGAATTGTTGAGTAGGATCATTACCAATCCCTCTATAATTACAATAAAGAACAATCATTGGGATGTTTGTTTATAAGACCTAGTCATAGGTCTGTTACCAGTCAAAATTATAGAAGATGAAGGCTTCTTTGCTCTTTCTCAGTCTGATGTGCCCAAAACTGTTTGCTAACAATGTTTATCTCTAAAATAACTACTTTATTGATATGCACTTGAGATTCTTGTGGAGATGTGACTGACTCATTTTTATTTTTTTTAGTGCTATGTCTGCAGAATGATGGGAAGCATCATCATCTGAATGAACACTGATCTCATTATTAGAATGAACCCTGTCCTCCCTCGTTATCCAAATCAGGCTTATCCGTAACAATTAGAAGATCAATTGCCTATGTTCGGGATTGAACATTGACATCATTTAATCTATCAAAAGCACTAGAGACTGGAACTGTAGCGAGAACAACTGTTATTGATATGCCCTAGGCCAATTATGTAATGGCCATATTTTGACTTTTTCATATTTTCATTTTATTAATAAAAAGGCATTTTTATTATTACTGGCTAATTCTAGTATTATCCTTGATTAGTTAATTCTACTAGGATCATCAAGTACATGAATTGATAGTAAAACTCTTAGATTATACTTGAATTCTAATCTAAATATTCCTAGTTGATTATTGTTGTAAGACCAACAATGAATAAAGATTAGTATGAGGTTGACTGATGATCATGTTTTACTGATCATGTATATAAGATATTAATTCAAACTCATAGGTACATATTTGGAGAAATGATGTAATGGATACTATAGAGGGTGTTACCTTTTGGTGACGTCTCAATCCGATAAAAGGAATATGAAAAGCTTGAGGTAGGTTGTCACCGGAGTGAACCCCCTCTCATCCTTCCAACAATCTTGCCATAAGATCGTCTTAGTGAGTCTTTGGAAACCCTCTCAATCAATCTAGTTTGAATTACATGGATTCGGGTGATGGGTTTTTATGGTTAAAATTTTTATTTTTCGCTGCATTATGGATCACGAAACCCAACTGGTTTTAGAGCCACTTGTAATTTGATTAGATTGATTCTATGATATATGTGATATACATGAGATATGAAAATGAGTTTTTGACATATATGTGATATATGTTTGATTTTGAAAAGAGTTTTCAAAATTTCATTAGAATATTTCTATATGGTGATTTAATTAAATCTACATCGAAAATAATTTTGTACATTAATTGGATTAATGTCTATGGTTGTTTAATATGATTAAACATCGTTTGTAGTATGAATTTTCAGAAAATACATGTTGTTTTTTAGTACAGAAATTCAGGTGTATAGGTCGCATGGCAGTGTGGCTGAGGCACACGGCCTCGTATAAAGTAGCATCCCAATTTCGATAGATATAGTGCACACGGTCGTGCGCGACTACAAATCTACAAAGTACAGATTTAAATCTTGATGGCATTCTCGTTCAAGTGTTGAACAAAATTAGCATGTTTTGAACATACTAATGAGTTATAAAATTAGTGGGATCGCCGAATGGATTCACCACATAAATCGTTCTCATCATAATAATTAATTTTAATGAAAATTAATCTATTATGCTCTATGTGTTTAGAGTAAAAATGCATGGTGCAAGACATGGCCCTTAAGACCAATGTGATTGGATTTTTGTTAATCATTTTATTGATTGTAATTTATTAAATATGGCATGTGAGTCATTTTTCATTTGTTGTAATTTTATTTTATTAAATAGTAATAGAATAGTATAGTGTAGACGGCGGGGTTTAGCGCGCGCCCAAGTTTATTGCAACCGCGACACTGTTTGAGCTCAGGGCTCTAGGGAACACACAAACCATTGTCACAAAGACATGGCATGGAGATGAGGAGTTGCCACCCAGGGTAATAACTGGGACAAATTGAAAGTGGTGGTAAC
>CATIWM010113466.1:0-10764 GCA_949671775.1 Mallotus repandus | reverse complement strand
CAGCCTGAAATTGCTTTATAATTCTTGATTTAGCTTGCAAAAGATCAACTTTCATCTCAGAAATTCAGAATTCTCTCTACTTTCTCTTTTCTCTTTCTTTCTTTTCTTTCTCTTTTCTTAATAGCTATGGCTGCCCACAATCCACGAAAATAAAGAAGATTCCAGACCATTATTTGGATATATTAAAGGTAAAATATCCATTTTAAGCCTTAATAAAATGGTTTTCTCCTCTATTAAACCTCTAGCTTTCAATTGTGCATTTTAGCATATCCATTTGTTTCAATTGAGTCCAAATCATCCTAAACTTTTTAAATCTCACTCTTTACTTTATTTTTAAATCCTAATCCCTTTATTTTTCATAATTTTACTAATTTTGAGCTACATCAAATTTCAAAAATTCTCGCTCTTTGATCGAGTACAAATCACGGCTTAACCCAATACACTAGTCTAACTATATATATACTAACTTATTCTTAAACTCAACTAATATATATAAATGCAAATGTAAAATTGTATGCAAATGTACCTATAGTAGAGTACGGGTGTGACAATGACTGTTTTTATCTTCAAGTAAATAGCCTAATATGAATTCATGCCTAAAATAGCATAAATTAAATAACCCAAAACAAAAGATAATAGTGAGAAGCCCAAAAGAATCATGTAAACTTTATGAAAGTAAGCTCCCATATTACTTTGCTTGCTTAATCTAGAAATTGTATCGAGTTAAGAAGCCTTGGTGAAGCCTCTAAATAGTTCAAATCATGTGAAGCAGCACTCTTGCTTTGAACTTCATAAATCAGTCCATTAATAGCTTCTTTGGCTTTCTTTATTTTTGATCTTATCATTGGCCTACCAATATTGTCCAAGACATCCAATCTTTTGTTATTTGAATCAATCCCATACTAATCTCCATTAGTTTTGCACTATTCTAGAATTATATAAACATGGTTGTCATGTTTTCAAATGATATGGACTTGGTTATCATCTGTAGGATTGATATTGACATGGTTGCTATTTTATATCTATTATTTAAGATTAGGCAAGTAGCCTGAACCCAACATATGTAAAAAAATTCTTAATTATGGTTTTTATTTTCTAGAGTTAATGGAATCAAATTGTAGCAAGCACCTTTTAGTTATAATTTTTTATAATTCCTATTATCATTAATTATTGGTCATTTGAATTAATGTTCATGTGTTTTGAATTTAGGATCCTCAACTAAATTTGTACAAATATAACATGCCTAAATTGCAAATGCTATTTTGTAATAATTGCTTGAGTCCAAATGGATTAAGCTCCAATTTGAAATTGTAAATGTTACTTTAAAGATTTTGGAATTACAACCTAGGTTGTATATTCTCAGACACTTAGAATATGTGTTTAAGCATATTCAAGGGGCTTGAATTGCATATGCCTACATTTAATTCTTTTTAACAACCATTATGAAGACTTCAACCATTAACAACACTTCAACAACAATCAAGAGAAATCTTACTAAAGATAACCCCATTCATTTATCAAAATCAAAAGAAATATTACTAAATTCATAACCTAATACATTCACTAAAATGTTTTTAACACATTTTGAACCCAATTCGTAACTCAAAGTTTGAACACTACATACATAGACTATAGTTTAAGAGCTTAATCATTTCATCAACTTCATCTGAAATTATTTCTTGAATAGAACAATAATCACCAACAAAATCACTGCAACCCATGAACATTTGTCCTTAACCTTGCTCCTTTGCACCTTATTTTCCACCTTGGCTTTGCTAGTCAGAAGACCACAAATAAATCTCCTTAATCTTTCATATAATGTATCCTATATCCATTTTAATGTGGTTGCAGTTTGGATTTTTGCAAGACCAATAATTTTCTCCCTAGATTAGAGTGAGTCCATGACATCCTCACAATTCGCCATTCACCGCGTGGGCATCTTATATTAATTTCCTTCCATTAATTCTTCAGTTGGTTGCTTATTCTTCTTCCTCTGCCTTCTTTTTTGGTTCTATGTTTCATTTTTTTTAAACTCAAATACTGATGTATAAGTATAAATGAGCCTTGCATGCTAATGTTATAAGGGTATTTTGGATATTTCCTTCAACCTTGTAAAGGGTAGTGGTGACATGGCACTTTGCATGGAAACAAGTGGGACCCACTCAAGTTTATGAGCCTATGATTGATCAAAACCATTTAAATGATACAAATTTAGTGAGTTTGAACACTTGATTGAAAAAATAAATGTCTGACCACCAAAATATAAGAAATTGAAAATTTTATTATATATATATATAATTTATTTTCCTATGATTTATTTCTTTTACAAAAAAAAATCATAAATCTTTATCTTGACATAAAAATAAATGTATATATTGATTAAAAAACACATTAAAGAATAGTTAAGGATGTAATTTGAATAATAAAGACATAAACAATATCCAAAATATAAACTATTAAAAGTAATAATAAATATTAAAGGTCTATTAGTCTAAAAATTCAAAAAATTTATGATTTATTATAAATTTATTTTATAATTTTAATTTTAGTATAAATATATGAATTTGGCCAATTTGTAGCATATATAGTCCACTATTAACCTCAGTCAAAATTGAGCATAAAGGTACTAATGTAACATTCTAGATGACATTATTGATGTGAATCTTGTTGCCACAAAAATGAGATATTTAGCAAATTTTGCTCAAAAATTTCATTCCCAATTATAGAAATCTCAACTATAATAGCATAGAAGTGATGAAACGTGGCAAATTAAAAAGGTGAATTCTCAAAATGAATCGCCTAAATACTCAAAAAGTTAAAACAACCCAGCCAAGCCACAAAGGAATGCAATTCAATGAGAGAAAAAAAAATTTGGAGGCGAAGTGGAAGCAGTCAGAAGAATATAGATATGTGAAAACTTTAGATGTCATAGATCCCAATTTAGTTTCATTATAGCAATGTTGAGAAATGGGTCTTAAACATACAATACAATCCAAACATCAAATACCTAGAAAAAAGTAATATGAAAAAAGAGAATTAAAAATAAAAAAAAATCTCTCTGTGATCTGATGGTGGAGGGGCAAAAGCAGTTGCAACATGATCTTCAAATTTGTGTGGCACTGGAGGAGTAAACTTTTGCCTTTTCTTGCCAAAACCTTAAACTTGAATTACCCCTTTTTCTAGTTGTATTAGTCTCTCTCTCAGGTGAGTTTTGGATGTGGATGTCGCAGCTAGGGCAGACAGTGGTTGAGGGAGTGCTATTGTCGAAGTTTTTATTGCGGGTGAAAGAAAATATAGGAGAAGAAGAAGAAGAAGAAGATCTAGTGGTAAGTGGTTTTGAAGGAAAAAAATGAAAGTGAATGAAGAATTGAGGTTAATGAATAGTGATAAAATTGATAAGTAGAATTTGAGAGAGGAGAAATAAGAAAAATAGAGGTTTGAATTAAGAAGAGAGGCTTCTTGTTATTATCATTGTCATTAATTATAGTGGTTGAACATTTTAGAAACGCCACTTTTTAGCTAATGTGGTAAAAGTGGCGGGCAAAAGTGGCGGGCAAAAGTGGCAGACCCTACTAACAGGTGTATGTTTAATGGGTCTCTATTTAAATACACAAAGCCATTGAGCCAGGGGCTTAGATATTAATAAAACTTAATTTTGGTGTATAAAAATGAGACAAAAAATAGTTCAATGGCATATATGAGCCTGAGGATATACTTTAGGGGCTAAAATGTACCTTTTTCCTTTCGACTATTAACAAAAAGAAGCACATTGACTCAAATAATTATAAGTATTGATATAACAAAAGCTATTTTAATTAGATCATTTTTTTTTTTAAAAAAAGGCAAACTTCACATTCAAACTCCTAAATGTTTCACATTTTTAGTTTTAGCCATCTTAAGTTTTATTTTGTATATTTAGACACTCGTACTTCACAAGTTTAAATCCTTTCGTCAAATTTTTAACGCAAAATATTTTCTTTTGGTCCTTGAAATTTTATATTTCTCATATTCATACCATTATTTACTTTTTCAGCACTTGTATCACTTTTAAAATTTTTTACTTAAAAAATTAATTTACTTATTTTAATTTCTAATATTTTAAAGTAAAATTTAAATATAAGTTTTTATATAAAATAATTTTCTTATTTTAAATTAAAAATATAAATTGATATATAAATTTAAATAATTTTAAATTTTAAAAATATATAAACAAAATAATGTTAAGATATAAAAAAAAAGATTGTAATACTACTATATTTTTCATAATATGTTAAATTATATAAGTTTTATTTTGAATAAAATTTAAAATTTTCAGCATAAAATATTATGATGCAAAAAAAGTACCATAATTAAAAGATATTACGATAAAAAATATATTTTAAAAATCTTTAAAATTTAAATTTTACTTTTTAATATTTTTTGTTTTTTTTTTCAAATATTGTGAATCGATTTTTATAATATTAATTTTTAGTAAGTAGATGGTGGATATCAAATATTTGTATATTTAAATAGAAAATAGTCATCATTTATATGGTTAAACATAAAAAAATTTTGTGCTAAAATTGTCTACAATGCCTCAAATGACAAGTAGAATTCATTGAGAAGCCAAAAATTTCCATGAGGATATTACATAACATGTATATCTCACCTTAATTATCTAAAATATGAGATATCATCTGTTTTGTTTATTTTATTGATGTGCCCTTTGTATGCGAGCACATGTGTATCTCCTGACTTTATTTTTTTTTATTTTCATTTTCTGCAACACTTAAGTGGATTGTGAAATTATCTGAATAGGTAAATAGATTAATGTGTTAACAATGCATGTTTGTATATTACCAAAAATAATGATAGTTTTTTTAAACAATTCAAACCTTAAATTTTCACGTCTAAAAATTTTCAGAATCAAAAATTTCCATTGACTATTTGACTTTCTCTGAATTGAATTGGTCCAAAAAAATTTATTGGAATCAGTTCAAAGATCATGAGTTCTCCTAATCGAAAACCGAACCGAAATCAATAGTGATTATATATATATATATATATATATAATTTCACTAATAATTATTGTTATTATTTCTTGATGATATATTATATAGTTAACAAGTAATGCATGACAAAATTAGAAATTTATAATTATGAGCTATAAATAAAATTTAGTACCATTTTAATAATAATTATATCTACATATATTAAATTTTAACTTAACATATAATATTTGACATTTTAAATACTAATTAATTGATTGAAATAAAATAAATACACTCATTAATTGAATCTTTTTATAATTAATTTTCAATATATGTTTATATCATAAAATAAAATTTAATTTTACAAATAAAATTTGTATAGTAAAATATGTAGTCATTTTATTTTATGTATTCAAATAACAAAATTATTAAAATATAAATATTAAAATAAAACTTAAAAGAAAAAAAATATATATATATATATATAATGAATTTATTAAATATTAATTTTAAATATATAAACTAAAAATTTATATAAATCTCCAAATTTTGATTTTAGTCCGATCAGATCTGAATTCTCCATTTACTCCAAATCTCAGCTTCAAATTGCTCCAAAAATTTAAAAAATTTAGAACAGAGATCTAAATTTTTGAAGTCAAGTTCAAAGAATTATTTTTTAAATTCTCCAACTTTTGGATCAGATACAGAGAATTTACATTACCTGTGCACAACCCTATTTGTAATTGTTACCTTAACTTTCAGTTTTTTGCATATTCTTTTTTGTACACATGGAAAAATAATGCTTACTAAAATTTTATATTATAAAACTTTATTAATAATAATTTGATTAAAATTTTTTATAAAAAATAAAAACCAAAAAAGGTATTAAAAAATGAAATTTAAAATTTAAAGAATTCTAAAATATATTCTTTTCATAATATTTTTTAATTAGTGTTTTTTTAATCATAATATTTTATTTCAAAAAATATAAATTTTATTGAAAATAAAACTTATGCCATTTAAAATATTGTGAAAAATAGTAATATAACTCTAATCTTTTTTATATCTTAATATTAATTTGTTTATTTATATTTAAAATTTAAAATTATTTAGATATGTATATATAAATTTATATTTTTAATTTAAAATATGAAAATTATTTTATACAAAAAATTATATTCATAATTTGAATTTAAAATATTAAAAATTAAAATCAATAAATTTATTTTTTATTGATGAAAATTTTTAAAAGTAATATATGTGTTAAAAAAAGTAAAAATGGTGTGAATGTTAGAAATAAAAAACTTCATGGATAAAAAGGGAATAATTTATGTTAAAAATTGATAGAAGGGTTTAAAATTTTCAATCTATGAAGTATGGGGGTCTAGATATATAAAATAAACTTTGAGGGACTTAAAGTTAAAAATGTGAAAAATCTAAGGGTCTGAATATGAGTTTTGCTTTTAAAAACATTCAAAAAAATATATTTGTACTTGGTTTCATTTTTTAACTCATTGTCATACATCGAATTTTGACTGCCCTAAAAAGGTTTAGTGATGAAAATATTCCTCCGAATATGACAAGTGTTTGTTCATTCGTACAGCTGCTGAAGCGTGCCAAGAATCTAAAAAGCCCGAACTGAACAAAATCGGCTACTGAATCATTAAGTTGTACCCCAATTTTATGAATTATGAATTATCGAAATAATGAGTAGCTCATTTTGAGCAACCGTCACTCAAAACGTGCAACTCGTCAAATCGGTGTTCATCTCATAAGACCGGAGTTCAACTTCGTTAAAATTGGAAGTCAATTTTGATGAAACAAATGTCACAAACATGTCTGAAAGCCCTGAAAACCTTTGGAAGTTACCTCGGAATAGTGCGCATAATCCCGTGAAGTAGCGCGTGAGCAAATTTATGGCGCGTGACCACACCCAAACACACTTTGCTCACACATGAAAATGGAAGTCGATTTTGACAAAACGAACATCAAAAACACGTCCAGAACATCCAAAAATCCTAAAAAACACCCTTAAAATAGTGTGAACGGAGCTCGGGAAGGCCGCGTGACACACACAAGAGCGCATGATCACTCACTAAAACGCGTGATCATGTGCCCCAGGTCCGTGATCACACGCCCCAGGCTTGTGATCACGTGCATTTTCCCTAATTTTCATGCATTTCTAGGCATTTTCCCTATAAATGGGGATCTCTACCTCCCATTTGGAAGAGGCAAGGGCCAAGAAAGAAAAGGCAAGAGCCGAGGGAGCCTACACACACTGAAACACTATCAAATTGAAGACTTAGGAGTCCTAGTTCGCACATTTTTAGCTCTCTTTTTATATTTTTGTAGGATTTTTTAAACCACTTTTGCACCAAACCCACCCTCATATTTGTCAAAGCACGCTTTAAAGGTATACGAATTTGCATTACACACATCATTTTCAACCTCTCGACGAGGAAAGCTTGAAAGTCTCTTAAAGCTAAAGCTTCAAAAACACCAAGCAAGCTCAGTCAAATCTGAGGACCAAACAATCATTTTCACATGTTTATTTTATTGTCTTGTTTTTCACTTTATTACCGCAGTAGTTGAGAAATTATTGTGATTGTGTGATCAGACTAGCAACTTGCATGCTGATTGAATAATCTCTGCTTTGTTTTCCTCATAATAAATCATCATTTTGTATCAATATGCATTCAATAAACACGAAAGCTAACTTATCTAAGCTAAGGCTTTGATATTGCGGTCCAATGATGCAATCATCATTATTTATTATTTATCTTATCATTTAGAAATGCTTTGTAATAATTCTTGCAAGAGCATGAACTATGTGCATCTGTTTAATCATTCATGATGCATCTGCACTACAAAATCACACGTGCACCCTTGGTCCCTATTAGCTGATAATGACGGAAAGTGATCCACTATGGTTCCACATGAGTTATAGGGTAACCGATTCAGATTTGTCACCTATAGTCATCTGACCAGAGTCTGTGACCCAAGTCCTTACAACCCGAGTTATCAAAAGAATGCTAGACTCACTGATCGAAGTTCGTAACCCTAGTCATGGGGGGGCATTCTCACTAAAAGAGCCCTTGGCCTTTTACCCTCGACTTAGCCCATGTAAATAAACCAATAGAAATCTCCACTAGGATCACACCAAGGTTTGCATTATAGCCCTGATGCTGTCCGTTTGACTTGACATTCATAAATGCTATAAGACTTTTAGTTTACACCACTGATTAACGTCATTACATCTGTTCTCATAGACTGCTCACACTTATACTGTGTAATCCTTGTTTACCTTGCATAAGCCCGATGTGCAAGGAATGATAAGAATCATTCACCTAAGTATGAATAGCTTGTGAGAACTGGCGAATAGTGACATCTTTTGATGATGGAACCTACGAGCATTGTCCATTTGTCCCTATAAGATCAAGTAGATAGATAAGGAATTCAACTAGATTGCAGACATTTGTGTTGAAAGAATCAAATCATAAACTCTCAAACAGTACTTTCATGCCTTTTGGTAAACGTATTGAATATCAATGTGGGGACATGAAACTGGACCCCTCTTATTGACTATATCCCCTACATATGCGGGCGTGTAAGGACTATAGACGCCATTTATGACCCAACGGCTGGTCCTCAAATTGATATTATATGCTTACCTCGAGTGTATTTGAGCATCATTCCTTAGTTTACCTCTTGATTCTCATCAAAATAAATTAATACAGCCTAGTATGAGAGCTAAACCATAGTCCCCTACTGACTATCAGGTCAAAACCCACATAGGAAAGAGATTCAATAACCTTATGGAGCGATAAGGTTGGAAGCGAGAGTTTGCTTGTGATTGGTTTGTTCCTTATGCAGGAAAAGCTAACAATCTTTTACATAATCATGCATACAGGACATACATATAGATAACATATACTAACTACGTCTTTTTGCAGCCATTTACATCCATCATAATTAGACTATACATGAGCACATCATGCATACACGCTAATCGTATTCTTTGGCAGCCGCATCTTATGCTTGCATCATTCATCATTTGTTTATTCTATCTCACTAATGTGTAGTAAATAAGATCTTAACATGGGTGATTCAAAAGACACTTCATGTTAACAATTTGAGGATAAACTGAAAGAGGGGATTCAGAAATTGCTTATTGATGGCACTATAGCAGAAATCCTCCAAGCCCAAATCAAAGCCACTAATGTTCAAACCAAAAACTCCCAAGAGGGAAATCGTGATGCTACTCCCATAAATGAAGTATCTACATCTGTCCACCTATGAATAAATAGAGGAAAGGGTGTCCTTCATACTCCTGTACAAATTAAAGATGAAAATGATTATTATCGTGCCTTTAAAACACTACAGTAACAAGCTACAAAGATTGCTGACTTGACCAAACCTGAATCAGCAGGAGAGGTCAAACTACTAGCCAACAGGATGGCTCAACTGGAATTTGCCTTTAAGGACAAAGGACCTCGTTAGTCTAAAAAATTCACTGATTTAGCTTTGTTAAAAGATGAAATACTTCCTGATGATTTCAAATTGCTAAAATTTGCCAAGTTTGATGGAACTGGGGATCCAAGGGTCCATTTAAGGTAGTACACCACCTTTATAGATGCTACTATGCTTATAGAATCATAGATTGTCTGATTCTTTTTCACATCACCAGAAGAGGGACCAAGAGCATGGTTCTTTGACCTTGAGGATAAAATCAAGAGTGACTGGTTACTGTTAACTCAAAAATTCATCAAGCAGTACGAATACAATACTCAGTTAGATATAACTCGTAAAGATCTGGAAACTATAAAATAGAAGTCTGGTGAGTCTTTCTCTGACTATGTTGCAAAATGGTGAGCTAAAGCCATAAAAATGAGAAACCGCCTCCAGAGGATGAGCAGATAGAGCTGATAATCAAAGGATCACTTCCCTATTTTAGGAAACAGATGATTTTTGCCCACTACCCTAATTTTCGAGCACTTCATCAAGCTGGAATCATAATTGAAGATGAGGAAACCCAACAACCCAGAAACACTTTCTGCTGAAACACTCAAACCAACACCCAAAATCAAAATACCTTCACCTGAACCGTAGAGATAAACCAAGTTCAACCAACACTTTCAACCCACCATCTATCAATGTCATCAACAAACCACCTAAAAGGTTTTCCAACTTCAACCTCCTACTATCCAAAGTCTTCCAAGGACTCCAGCAAAAGAACCTCTTACAACCAAGAGAACCAAAACCACTACCGAATCTTTTACCTCCTTAGATTGACCAGAATCTATTTTGCCACTTCCACCAAATGCCCGGCCATGCCACTAACACTTGCAGAACTCTCAAAAATGCAATCCAATATGTCATTGACTCAGGAAAGATTGATGATCCTAAAAGATGACCCAATGTCAAAACTAACCCCCTTCTAAATTACCGAGCCATGCCTCCACCAGCAATTAACACAATCTCCTCCAGCCTGCCTAAAATTTTTACTAAACAATCTATGCAAGCCATTCAGGAAACCCCAAAAGAATAAGAAGCCAAAGCGGAAAAAGAATTCTTAATGATCTCAGAAGATGAACTCCTAAGTCTAATTCTTGACTGTTATGACTCTAGTGAAGATGAATGGGACCCTTCTATATTTTAATATATTTCAATGCCCCGAGCATTCACTCCTCACTTGATGATGTAAATGAGAGCTAGAGATGTAGCCTTTTCCATGAATGGTGAAGTGATTGACTGCCCTTATCCATATGAAGCAGATAAAGTTGAGCAAGATAAA
>CATIWM010113456.1:0-10459 GCA_949671775.1 Mallotus repandus | reverse complement strand
GCAGTCTTCTTCTGCAATTTTCTATGACATGCCCATCTTTCTTGCAATAACGACAATAGAGAGCTGATGAATCTTGCTTTTTCCTGCATTGATGAGCCAAGTGCCTAATCTCATGACAATTATAACATTCAACCTTGCTAGTGCTACGAGTTTTGGGCTTGTAAGTGCTAGCCATAAGAGCCATGTCTTGTGTTGAATCATGAGATGATAATGACTGTAGACGAGTTTCTTCTGCAAGTAATTATGCCATTATGTCATCAATGCACTGGTTGGTTCTATGATTAAGAATGGATGCACGAACATGCTCAAATTCAAAGTGAAGTTTCATAAAAAATTGACGAGTTCGATGTTGTTGTCTTCGTTGCACAACAGTTTCAAGAGCTTTTTTAGGAATGTCGTTGTTGATAATGTCCATCTCATTCCAAAATTTAGTCATAGTTAAATAAAAGTCTCAAATACTAAGAGAGTTTTGGGATATAATACTTATCTCTTGTTCTATCTGATAAATTCGAGCCTCATTGCTTTGTTTGTAGATTTTTTGTAAGTAATTCCACATCTCCTTAGCTGTCGTTAATGGACTGAGATTTGCAGCAATAGAACTTTCACAGACTCCATGATCCATGTTTTGATTTTTGCATTAGTGACTATCCATTTAAAGGCAGTTGATCCTTCCAAAAATTTAGACATGGAGCCATCAATATATCCCCAAAGATCTTGTCCTTCTAGAAAATTCTTCATATAAGATGACCACAAAGAATAAGTCTTTCCATCAAATTTGGTGGCTAGACGATGATTGTGTGACTCCATAAAAAGAAGATTGAATATAAATTGATTACTGTTGAAAAAGAGATGTTGGGGATGAAACCCAACTGTTGTGGAAAGGGAAAACCCTTTTTAATTGATCTTGTAATTTTGGAGATGATGGATCTGACTTGTGACCCTGATACCATATGAACAAAGAAGATTATGAATAAAAAGAAAAGATGAGAAAAGATAAAAATGATTTTCGATATCTTATTCTTGGGCAACGACCCTATATTTATACTGTACAAAGTCAATTATAACCAACAAACAAGGCATAATTACAACAACTAATTGATACATATTTACAGCATTTGATTATGATTCAAATCTCTATGATTTCTGTCCTTTCCTTTCATAGATTCTGCCACTCATTATTCGGAATACAATACCAAAATTAATATCATATACACATAATTTCTTAAAATGTTCCGCCAAAGTGAAACCATCCAGAACCTAACCTGCCTGTTATAACAGGTACAGAATGATATACATAGGCTGCTGTTTGCAACATTGTTTTGCATTGTGAAAAATATTTGTTATTTATTATCTAGAATTGTGACAAGCAGCTAATTTCAACTTTTGCAGCAGCTGCATTATCGATGGCAGAACTGAAGTCCAATGCGTACTGAGATTTGACTGATAGAATGGCCACACTTTCACCCTGAAAATTATGATTGGAAATATTGCTGAAATGTCGTCAACTTCAAGTAAGATTACTGAGTTTCCACTGAATGTTTAGCGCACACAAGCAAGATTTCTTATTCTCACTTTGGACAGGCCAGATTTATTTCATTCCCCATAGATTTTATTCATTGCAGTATTCTACAGGGAACAGTAAATCTCAATTGTATCTACCATGTTCTATCATTAGAATCTAGAACCAAAAAAGATATTCCAATGGATAAATTTCAGGTTGTTTTCTTTCAAAGAAAGTAGAATGTAAGTCCACATTGATGTTATATATAATTGCTGTATTATATCAGCTTGAAAGACTCAGTTTGGTCTTTTTTTATTGCATAGACTCAAGACGTTGTCCTGTACAATAGAAGTTTCTTATTGGAAAGATTCAGGACACTGTCCTCTACAATAGAAGTGTCTTTTCCATTCGATGATATATCAACCCTTAGGATCGTAAATTTTAACGTTACAGGTGCATCTCCATACAATAAGTTGACTCTCAGAATTAGGATAAATTTCTGGAGGCGGCTGAGAGATTGAAACTATTTTAAATGCTGGAGGCATAGTGACTTCAATTGGCTAGCATGGAGTGCAACCCTGGCATTTACCCTCACAACAAGGAGGGGTTGAGTCTATTGCCATTTCTTTCATAATCTTATATTCATACCTTGAATACTTCAGTGCATCTGTAAAGCAGGAGAAGATAGCGTTGACATGCTTGAGGTTGCCTTGCAGGAGAAGGTTGCTTTGACATGCTTGAGGCTTCCTTGCAAAGCTCTCTGCTTTTTGAACAAATAAAAGTAGGATTTGGCTGTTCATAATTCTAAATACTATACCAAATATACTAATAAAAAACATAATTTTATCAATAATATAACTGAAAGTCTGGTATTTATGAAAGTTTCATTGGCCATGCATTACAGTGTGTGCGTTGTGAATGATAATAGCACTTGAGAATTTGGAAATAACCTGAAAACTATAGGCCAAAGATCCAAATGGAGATATGCTCTAGTTAATACTGCATAACTATTGTGGAGAGTAGTCATGCTTTAATTGGCAGCAAAATGAATCAAGCAACTCTACATCGCATCGTAATGAGTTGTGTCCTGTTTGATCTGTGTACGTATTTAACGAAATGAGTCCGGCAGCTTGAAGGTAAGAGATTCAGTTCTTTCTTCGTCTTTCTTTTAAATGCAACTCTGAATGAAACCTTGTATGAAATATATTTATAGGCTAATGGTGTTGCGTTTTCTGTTTTGCATTTTGGGCGTATTAAGCTCTACGGAGGATGGACTCTTTCTTTTCTCAATTGGCATATTAGTTGGTTCTAATTTCTTTCAATTCCTTGCAAGGTGGGCGAAAAATTGCTGTTTTATCAGTAGGAATTTACAGTCATTTGATTTTTCGCAGCAGATTTATTATCAATGGCAGAAGAACAGATATTTGATATGGAGATAATGCTGAAACGTATCTGACTTAGCATAGTGCTGAATATTCTAAATAAAAAACTGCATATATATCCAGTGATTAGTAATGCATGAAACCAAAATTTTTATTGTGTTTTCAATTGAACTTGGGAACAGTTAATCTCATAGAATTTGTCAAAAATAACTGAATATGGAAGTGATTGGCTCAGAAGAAACATCTGATATCGAGCTGACTGCAACATGATTAATCTAAGATTTTATCATATACTATAATAAACTTAGTATTCCTATTCTAATGTATCAAAACCTTAAAGGGAAACTTGAGCTGATTGCAAAATTAACTTGGTGTAGAATCAGGACCTCGTCCTGTAGCAATAGCGAATTGTTTCCTACTCATGGGTGGTAGAGATGTCCCCCACAAGTACACCTCCAGGAGACAGGATAATACTCAGGTCCTTCAGTATATGATTGTGGAGGTACAGCGACCAAAACTGGAGTGCATGGAGAGCAACCCATGCACTTACCTGCACAATTAGGACGAACTGAACCTAGCAAACCTTGTTCTGTAATCCCATGGCGTTCATATCCTGAAAACTTGAAGGCACCAGTGAACAAACATATACGAACCACATTCACAGGAATGTGAAAAAGAAAAGGGTAAGTTTAGCAAACAAAAAATGCTGCCCCCCCACAAAAACAAAATCAGCGAACCTCCTGATTCATTTACCTGACGTAGAAGCTCGTAGAAACAGGCAAAAGATAAGGATCATTGCAACCTTTAGCTCTCTTGAATTTAACATTGATGAAACCATTGCCAAATCTTGATGGTGTGAGCGTAGAAATATGAATATGAAGATTGACTGGTTTTTTCTGCACGTTCTGTGTTTTGAGTGCACTAGCGATTTGGTATTTATACAAATAGAACCAAATATACAACATGAAAAATACTCTAGAATGCATTATTTAGGAATATATATATTTGTCTTGGTTCCTAATTATGAAGCATCTTATATTTTTTCTGGTGATGTTTTCACCAAGTTGGAAGTAAATATTTAGTACTATTTAAGAAATCTTTAGAATGTCAATGATTTAAAATTTTCCTATTTTAAAATTTAAATGTTTAGTACCATTCAAGTAGTTCTTTTTAGTCCTATTGGTGATAGGTTGGTGTTTGAATACAGATTGAAAGTTAACCCGACAATATAGATGGTCAACCATAGATCCATAGTTCAATCTTCACCTAATTCATAGCCTGTATCAGCTGCAAGCAGTTGTTTTTTTCCCACTAAGGTCACTTGACGCCTATGTACTATTTCAACTGGCATGCAGTCACCAATTCACAATGCTCAACATATAGGGTCATTGTTATTGATATGGATAGATAGGCAATCAAAATAGAAGAAAAGATAATGTACTGATTGTGAATTTTTTTGAGTCAAACTGTTCAATGAACAAAATTATCATTAATATAGCGAATCTGTGGATCAATCTATGCACTTACAACTTATTAAAAATCTCTATTAAATTCAAATATCTGTCAATTGTTAACTAATGTTGAGGACTTTACAATTGAATTCTTACTTCTTTTTTTTCTAATTTTCATCATCATCATTCATGGTTGCTCCAGTGATTAGCAAGCACCCGTATTCCCTAAAAAAAAAAAAAAAAAAAAAAAAGAGCACTCTTTAGACTCTCTAGTCCATTGCTACAAATGATGCTTTGAGTGGAAGCATTGCCACATCCTGTAGTAGCTAAAGGAGGACGCTGTCCTTTGCGGAAAACCTTCAATCTTCTGCCACTATATATAGTGGCAATCAAAGAATTTGCTGGAGTGCGTTCACCAATCCTTGCTCAGTTCACCAATAATCACAACTACATGTCCCATCCTTGAAATGATGATAGCGGTTGACATCTCGAACG
The DNA here is from genome assembly GCA_949671775.1 of Mallotus repandus. NCBI lineage: Eukaryota > Viridiplantae > Streptophyta > Magnoliopsida > Malpighiales > Euphorbiaceae > Mallotus > Mallotus repandus. The sequence goes on along the minus strand of CATIWM010113456.1, from coordinate 5,630 downwards.
GTAATTTCCCTCCCTGTAATTTTGGAGATGAATTTGATGGCTGCATGGCAATCCTCACAAATATTAATGTTCTTTGTTATCAGAAGTCTAGTTCCAGGGGCCGTGCTGATTAATCCAAATGCAATTGCGAGTCTTTCACTGTGACCACGTAGCATATTGATCTTCTCATTAGCTTCCACATTATGGAAAACTGACATGGTATTAGTTACATAACCAGCATCTTCCATGCGTTCTTACAACCGCTTTAGTTCAGCATATATTTCCTCAGAGTAGGGGTGCAAAGTATCTCCAGAAAGAAATGTGTGAACTTCATTTTTAACATTGATCCAGCTACAAGCAGTGCTTTTCATTAGCCCCCTATCTGTCAACATTTTCCTCGTCTTTGCAACTCCATCCCACTTCCCTGCTTGAGCGTAAATGTTTGATAACATCACATAGTTGCCTGCATCATCAGGTTCAAGCTCAATCAGCTTTTCTAGTGCCCATTCCCCAAACTGTACGTTCTTATGTATCTTACACGTGTTCAACAATGGCCCCCATGCAGCAGCATCTGGCACCATTTGCATTTGCATTATAAGATCAAAAGCCTCAACCAACCGACCACAATGGCCTAGGAGATCAACCATGCATGTGTAATGCTGAATTGTTGGTTCAATGTGGTAATCTTTCACCATTGACTCGAAAAACATCCGGCCCTTTTCCAGCAAACCCCCGTGGCTGCAAGCTGACAACACTCCCACAAATGTTATATGATCTGGTTTTGCCTCCTCCCTCATTTTGTTAAACAAGTCTAGCACTTCATTGCTAGGTCCATGCATTGCATACCCAGTAATGATTGCATTCCAGGACACAACTCTTTTTTCCCTTAGCTGCTCGATAAGTTCCGTGCAACCTTCATAGAACCACACTTGGCATACAAATCGAGCAATGTGGCTTTCACCTTGTCATTAGACTCAAATCTCCTTCTCCAACAAAACCATGAAGCTCCCTCCCTTGAGGTAAGGCTGCAATGTCAGCAGAAGAGGAGATGACCGTTACAAGAGTCGCCTCAGTTAACTTTAAACCAGCTAACACCATTTCACTACATAAAGCCAGCGTTTCTTCTGGTTTGCCATTTTGCGAATATGCAGCAAGCATAGAATTCCACAAAACAGCATCTCTTACCGCCATCTTATCAAAAACTTCACGTGCATTATCAACACAACCACACTTAGCATACATGTCAATCAAAGCAGCACCAACAAACACATCCCTCTCCCATCCACTTCTCTTAACTTGCTCATGAATCCGCCTCCCATCCTCAAAAGCTGAAAGAGCCGAACATGCTTTTAACACAAATGGAAAAGTAAAATTATCAGGCAATAAACCATAATCAAACATCCTATAGTAAAGCTCAATTGCAGCTTCATAAGGACCGTACCACGCATAGCCCCGAATCAAGACATTCCATAGAAACAAATTACTTTTAGGAATTTTATCAAACAGAAGTCGATCTTCACGCAGAGAATTACATATACAATAAAGATTGACCAATTTAGTAGCTAAAACTCCGTCAAGTCCAAGACCCACATGGCATAAAAAAGCATGGATTTGTTTCCCAGGGAGAAGAGCCTTCTGGGTTACGCAAGATTGTAGAAATGAGGCACAATAGGAAGGTGTTTGATTAAAAGGAAATCGGTAGGTACTAAGCGTTCTAAGGCAAATGAAATGATTAGTTTTAAGATGAGACAAGAAAGATTGAGAAGCTAGATACAAACACAGCATTGTTTTAATGTTGTTTTAGAGCAAAGAATCATCAGCTTAATGTTGAATAGAACAGAAATGAAATTCAAGAAATGGAGCTTTGAATCACAGCAACTGGCGGGAATAGTTGGACTGGCTACTTGTTTAGCTGTTGAAATGTCAAGAATCCCACATCGGCATGAAGTGAAGAGAAACAAGAGGACGCCTCCCATAAAAGCAGAAACTGACCATTTTACTAAGCATACCTTTCTCGGCCTTTTGGCTAAGATCAAGTGTAGTATCTGTTCTTATCAGTTTAATATCTGATACGTGGACCATTGGTCCACATGATATTAAATTTATTTTTTTAGGGGGAGAGCCCATCGCAGTAGCTTGCTACTGGGGTTCTCAAGCGTCGCCCATGCGTTGCACTATTGCAAGGGCCTGGCGCACCCCACCAAATATAGTTCTAAATTTCAATTTGACGCCCCACTAAATTTAGTTGTTATTGTTAATGGCCGTTTATTGCCCATCAGCGTGTTGGGCATAGATACACTGGCCTAGAAATTGATTGCTGAAGCATAGAAGTGAGTTGAACATGAATCAACTTAATGGATTGGCCCTCTACATCTATCTCATCTCATTTCAGTAATGGATTGGCCCTCACATCATTTCAGTTCTCTGTTTACAGTGTAAGATTTATTGTTTATTATCACCGACAAATTTAAAATTTAAAAGTTACATATATATATACCCGAAAATTTTGTTAGTTTTTTTTTTTTTAACTGTCCTGGTTAAATCATTAATAAACCTTAAAATTCATGCAAACTTGTGTCTATAAATGTGAAATAAATGCAGTAAACAAGAGCTCTCAAGGCCTATCAAATGGAAGATCCACAACACACTATCCTCCAACCAAATAGAAAAGGAATTTTCATAAATAAGTAAAAAATTAAAAAATATGATTAATTTTTTTCTTTTAAAAATATGATATTTGACAATAATTATTTTAAAAATACGGTGGTTATTTTCATATATAAAAAAATCAAAATAACCACAAAACTATCAAATAAATAATAAACAATACTTGTAAAAAATAACCAAAAAATCCAACCATGAGGGACACTCTTTTACTCATACTAGTTTAGTCTCAACTATGGAGGCAAAATTAGCTAAGTAATGAGCGGCCGTATTGTTGACCCTTCTAACATGAGTAAAGGAATAAGACTGAAATTGGTTTAATAGTTGAAGAATAATCTCTAAAATAGAACAAGGAAGAGAAATAGAGACATCCTTCTTTTGCAAGGCTCTTTATCTTATTAGTAGAATTACTTTCAATAACTACATCTGGGAATTGGTGAATCGGGCAAAAATTTGAACTACGCACATACATCCTATTAAAAAAAGGTAAAATCAACAAATATATAAAAACGGGTGCTAATGCGGCTACACCTCCCGTAGCGAGTTCTCTTATATACGATACTGCCAAATGCTTCGTAAGCAAAAGAAAAGCTATTATGTCAACTTTGGTCTACCCTTGCGAGACAGTTCAAATGAACATGTGTCTTTGGTTGGTGCCCTGTGCATGATTTCACAATTACAACTATATTCCCGATAACTAATATCATCACATTGTCCACATTATTCTTAGGTCATCCTTTTTTAACCTTACACTGAATTCTCATGGAACAATTGTTGGGTTTTGCTTTTAATATCACATTCAACCAAATGCTTCATATAATTTTTTTCAATTTCTGCATGCCTACTTTCTCTTATCTATTTTTTCTTTTAACACACCATCGATCAAATTTCATCCCCTTTTCTTCTTTGTTCTTATCTTTGCTTATGCATATCAAAATAACACCTAGGATGTACGAAGCTCTCTTGTAGATAATTTGTTTCTTGGTGGTTTTCTTTATTTTTTATTGAAATGTTTCTAATTTTTTCTTGATGACGGTGATTGATTTGTAGGGTTTCTTTGGTGTTTATGATGGTCATGAAGGAAATAACGTTGCAAAGTTGGCCAAATGCTCATTTTCACCCCTAAACTTTACCCTTTTGGTCTATTGCACATCTCAACTTCTATTTTGTGCTTATATCACCAATGATTCAGAGCATTGGAGCGCGTGTACAGAACATGTGCTGACTTGTCAAATATCATGCCAACATGGACATATTTCAATAGGTCGAATGCTCCTTTTCACCCCTAAACTTTATCATTTTGGTCTATCACGCCCCTCAACTTTTAAATATTAACTAATGCATATCTCAACTTCTATTTTGTGCTTATATCACCCATGGTGCTACAGTGACAAACACGCCTAAATTTGTTTTATTTCAATTACTTATCCATGCTGGCAATGTATGTATTTAATAGAAAATTGAAATGTTAAATCATGGGTGGTATAGACACAAAATAGAAGTTGGGATGTACAATAGCCAAATTTGAAAGTTGAGGGGTGCAATAGACTAAAAGGGTAAAATTCTGGGGTGAAAAGAAGCACTTGGCCTTGTAGAGGTGCCTTCATGTCATGAGCCCCCAAAAGCTTCACAAAAAGGGATCCTGGGTTGCTTGTCTAAACCACTTTCTAACAAGTCAATCTTAGGGATAAATTAGTAATTCTATAAAAATACAAAGAAGAATGAATCAGTATTATAGTCAAGGCCTGTAAAGCCAACACACTAGCCCAAAGGGCAAGAACATGGCAAAAAGTACGATTGAAGGCACAATCACAAGCACAATAAAAAAAAAGCACAATGAATAAATATAACGGGCTACTTCTATTATTCATCATAGAAATTATTATATCGATTCAGACACTGTAATCCCCATGGTATAGGCAAAAGGGAACTCACTCAAGAGAAGTGCACAGCCATCATATACATTAACTATATCTCCGGCTTATGCCCTTAATAACTAGTCATACCCCTTTAAAGAGTATAAAGAGCACAATGAGAGTTGGTAGGAGACATCAAAATATTCCACCCATCACACCTTTGAAATTACATAATATAAAATAAAATATGAAACGTTTAAAATGCCCTTAAAATCGCAAAATGCTTTATTGTGTGAGTTATAGAGTTAAAAAAATGAAACTGTAAAAATGAAAAAAAACACAAATATAAAAACTAAAAAACTTACACGTGAAAGGAAAATAATTAACAATATTAATTTATAAATATTTAAGTCTGAAAATGCCCTTGGGGGGGGGGGGGGGGGGGGGGGGGGGTTGGGGTTGAATAGGGTTATCGAATAAAAATCAAAACTTAAAAACAAAAAAGCAAAAATTAAAGAATGTTGAGAAAGAAGAATGATGAACACAAGTATTTAAGGAGTTTGGATTCTCAACAATCCTACGTCTCCACCTAACTTAGAGATAAGTTAGGATTTTGAATCACCACAATCTATTCCCTTAGATTGATTTTTACAACTTGAGTTTTAGGCTCAACTCAAACCTTACAACTTAAGTTTTCAAGGCTCTCTCAAAAATCGATTCACAAGTGTTTTCAAGTCTTATACTAAAACCAAATTCCCAAGTGTTTAATGGCTAAACACTTAAACCAATTCCTTTAGAATAGAACCTTACTTCCCTTTTCTTTAACTCCAGAAAATAAAAGAATAAGAATTTCTATTCTAACACTCACCAAACTCTCACAAGAGTTTATCAAATACAAGAATGAATTAAAGAAAATTTTTAGCTTTAATTGAATGCTTGAGAATGTATATATGAGCAATAAGTTTCTTAACCTCTAAATGATCTTCAGAGGTTGTATTTATAGTTGAGCAATCCAATTATATTTGTTATAAACTATAATTTTGTTTCCAACAAATTCAAACTTCATTTGGATGAAATTTGGACTTTTAGCCCGCAAAAACACTGGTCCCGGTCGTGATCACACTGATCCCG